>CAOJCR013377986.1:0-10318 GCA_948330485.1 Euphorbia neoarborescens | reverse complement strand
ATGTCGTTTGGAAATCCTTCCTCCGAAAGCCTTAAGTCCCTATTTGGGTTCGCCTCTTAGCGGGAGGTACTAGGAAAGGAAAATTCCACTCGCTTGGGAAATATTTTCACTTTAAAATATTTTCTCTTTAAAAATCCATTTTCCCAAAAGACTAATTTTTTATTTTTGACAAAAGTCGCTGCGCTCACACTAGGGTTTTATTAATGTTCCCAAATGCCTTCGCCATTTTGGGCCAAGTCCCATTTCATTCACAAGGGCTAGGGTTCTATCAATGTTCCCAAATGCCTTCACCATTTCGGACAAAGTCCCATTTCATTCACAAGGGCTAGGGTTCTATCAATGTTCCCAAATGCCTTCATCATTTTGGGCCAAGTCCCATTTTATTCACACAGACTAAGGTTCTATCAATGTTCCCAAATGCCTTCATCATTCTGGATTAAGGCTCGTTTCCTGTACTTAGGTTAGGTTCCTTATCGGGGTCTTCTCTTGGATAGACCTTCATTTTTTTAGAGCCTTGTTCCACCCATGGTTTCGAACCTGATGCCCTAGCCTCGAGTTAGGTTCTTCTCTCATGTTCAGTGTATGGGATGGGTACATCGACATACCGAATGGACTTGGAAACCTCGAGATTCCATATCAGAATTTATTTGGTGGAACTTTAGCAATAGAGGGTACCAATGTAGTCCCAATAATAGCTCGGCAATTGGTAAATCCCTAAGATTTAGTGACGAAGATTATAAGTCTAACTATATGGGATCCGTCCTAAACCTAAAGCTTTATATCACCGATGTATTTCCCCTCGATTGGGCATTCAAATGAAGCCCTTAGTAGTCTAAGGCCACTCTCAAGCGCGTGTGATGTCATTTAACATGGCTAAATCCCTTGAAACATGTAGGTTTCTTAAGAAATTAATTGGGACCTGAATGTAGACTTGGTTAGTAAAGAATTGATAGCCGATCTACCCGCCAATTTATACACCCCTCCTAAGATTGTGAAGAGTCGATCACTCTTGCAAATAGTATACTTATCGCACTATTCATGGCATCCCATGCATATTTATACCGTGCTTCACTCATTCCCCACTTGGCATACCACTCCATGCATTTAGGCATTAGGTTAAAACTCACTTTATAAGGATGCATCTAACCTCACTTTTTATGATGGAAGAAAGGGGGCAGCTGCCTCCAAATAGCAATCAGTGAGAATCCCAGTAAAATGAGCAAAAACTTAGTCAGTGAGACTGGGGATGAAACTGTGACTCAGATTAGGGGTGCTGAGGGTGAAGAGCCCGATGAGGAAGTGATCATGATCGAGAACCTTGAACGACCTATAACTGCAAGAGAGTTATATGCCATACTCAACTTAGCTCAGTTTGAGGAGTTCATCAGGAAGGTTGTGGTCAATACCTTGGAGGCCTAGAAGCGATTACCTCAAGAAGGGGCACAGACTAAGGGCAAAGGAATGGAATACAGAGAAAGCACTATAAAAACCCTAAAGAGGGAGGAGATGCTTGTTGCGGAGAGATCCCATGACCATCAAGCTATTCTTGAGAGGCTTCACCGGTTGGATAAGAAGATAGAGAGCTTCGTGACTTTAATCTCTGAAAAACCAAGTATCCGAGAAACATCTCCGCCCAAGGCATTGAACACCTTAACACACACTACTGCTAGAACCTTCCAAGGTATGTCTCAAGATACTAAAGGGTTGGCCTCGTGTTTTACACCTCATCTGCAGAAGCAAATGAAACCATGGACTATCTCTCTAAGCAAATTGTTTGCCCAATGCAAATTTGCTGGGTTTGAAGCCTTATGCTCCTCCTGTAGAGGCCGACAAGGATAATTTTTGCCAATACCATGTAACCATAGGGCATAGAACTACTGAATGTGTTGGGCTCCGTAACGCAATTGGTCAATTGATAAAATAAGGGAAAATTGAAGAGCCACCTTTGGCTTAGCTAAGCACTTTAATGCAGAACATGTGATGGAAGGTGCCACTGTCAGGAATGAAATTTGATTTTCTTTATTTTTTGTGTGATGTATCCCTAAGGCCTGATTTGAACTATATGTATTTTGAAGCCATTAATACAAAGTTTCTATCTTTCGTTTACTTACATGAATTGTTCCCAGATGGGTGTATACATTTATTTAATATGCCAACATTCACAATTCATCATTGTATGAGAACAATCTCGAAACTTTGAGTGAGTCAAAATGGTACATCGATCACTTAACTTATCCTTTAAGGAATAAGAGAGAAAGAAAAAGAAATAATGACAATAATAAAAGGAAAGAGATTTCTCCAACATCTAAAAGACACACGGGAGTTGTAGAGTGCGGAGTCTAGACAAACCCTCCACTCTCACTGACAAAGAAGAAATGGTGGCACATTACACTGAGACGGGATACACTGGGGCAACATTCCTAAAGGGCTATGAGATCCAAGGCACGCATTGGTTGCATGTTCGAGAGATACGACACTCGCGAGCATCACACGAAGGTACTAGATCAAGTTCAAGATTAAATTCTTGGGATACGGCTTGCCCCTACATCCAGAACAACATACATTTGGGAACTCTCAGGTCTTGTTAAAAAAACCTCGAATGCCAAATACCATTGATTAAATCCAAACCTTGAATGACAAACACCCTTTTTAAAATCAAGGCTTATCCCACAAAATGTATCTACCCTTTATTTTCCTAAACCGGGAGAACCCTTGAACCCTTTTACCCAATAATTAAAGACCATTAGTAGGGGCAACACTGAGGGGCAACACTGATCTAAGAAAATGAGCATGCACACTTGATTTACTACCTTAGAAGAGATGCTATCGAAGCTGTGATGTAAGGTTAGGAAAATTCATGCTAGAACACTTCGGCCAGAATGAAAGTTGTGATCCCTTTCCTTCTTAGCAAGCCGTTATGATTGCTAAAGTGACCTCAACAAAATACCTTAGTAGAGTCTCAACACCAGCATATAATATCGAAAGAAGCCAACTATGGTTATCCAAACACAATTCTTAAAGAAAGGGGTGTCAAAGTTAAGGGAATCTCTTGGCCATCATAAAAAAATACAACATCAAAACAAAGCGAGGTGAGAGATGTCAGATGAAAAACCGTAAAGGATGTTTGACGATGGGGAATGAGCCAAGCGATATGTCCCATTTTCCTTATTTAAAGTTTAGACTAAACTCATCAATGTGACATCGTGCACTTGAAATTTTACATGAATTCCATGACGAATGAATAAGAATCAACCATTTAACAATTATGAATTTAAGCTTGTATTAAAGGTTTTGAAGTACATTTGTCTCAAGTCAAATCTTACGATGCTCGCAACCCCTAGGGGCATGTCATCTACATGACCTCTAAAATCCCTTCTTCTATCCCCAAACCGAGGGGCATGTTTTATACATGACTTCTAAAAGTCTTTCTCTCATCACAAACCAGGGGGCATGTCATTTACATAAATCTTAAAACCTTTTATTGTCCCTTCAACTAGGGGGCAAGTCATCTACATGACTCCTCAAACATTTTATTCTCCCTTCATCCAGGGGCATGTCATTTATACAACCCTTAAACAGACACTAGTAGGAAAAAGGTCTTTGGCATTGGTTCTTTTTGGCTTTTGGCATCGGTTTTCAATCAATGCTAAAAGACCCATCGCCAAATACCTGGCATCGGTTACTAACCGAAGTCGTAGTTTCACCTTTGGCATTGGTTATTAACAAAAATTGACACCAAAAGTGACTTTTTATTGGTTATATTAGGCACTTTTGGCGTCGGTTTTCGTTCAAAATTGACGCCAAAAGTGCAATAATTAGCATCCATTTTGAAGAAAATCGACGCCAAAAGTGACTTTTCATTAATAATATTAGGCAATTTTAGCGTCAGTTTTCGTTCAAAACCGACGTCTATTCTTCTTTTTTTAATATTTGATATATTTATTATTGCAATTAAACCTATATTAACATTTAAATTAAATGAAATTATATAGATCAATCAAACTATCACTACATTTAATTGAATTTTGATTTACATGAATGTAATTAAATAAGTTGAATCAAAATGACAAAGATACATTTTATTGATAGAAAAAATAAATACATTAATCAAAATATACTACTAAACAGTTTTATACATAATACACTATTTATTACATATAGTAAGCCAAAATATAGTACATTGTTTCTCAATCTGGCACTTTCAATCTGGAGAAGGTTTGGAATTGACAATATCTGGAAATAGAACACATAATATAGACATGAAAAATTTAGACATAAAGAGGACTAGCTACGTTTAAGATTAGAATACTTACTAAATTAGATAGAAGTTATAGTTCAAAATAAGTAGACATGCTACACTGTTTGGTATATAATGATCACTTGAAGAATAAAGATAAAGCTTATCAAGGTACATAACTAAACTATAATATAATTTGAAAAAATAACTAGATTTTATCAGAAAATCAAACAATTGAAATCAAATTAATATTTCATCAAAATTAACTTCATTGTTTAATCTCCATTTATTAATTTATTTTAATGTTTTGTAGCCAGCCAGGGTGGCACTAAGATAAGGATTGATGCGAGGGTATAGCCGCTATCAATACCATAATGAGTGTAATGGGAATCAATCTTAAGACCTTGCGGGGGTCGGCAACTTCAAAATATTAACATTTTGTGAAATGTATCAACATTAATTATATACATCAAAATATAGAAATTCACAAGTAATGTTTTTACCAAAGTACATATACAGTCTAAAATGATGTGTATACAAATATCCAATGGTTGTATAATTTAAAAGAAAAAAACATATATAGCAAAATTTTCCTTCATTAATGTGGTTTACTTCATATATGCAACAAAAGGCAGAGAAAGAAAACAAAGGGCAAAGAAAGCAAAAACTTAAAACTGGGAGTAGTGATCTTTAGAGTAAGGCAGTAGATGTCATGCAATGCTTTACACTTGTCTGCATTCTCCACTAGCTAATAAAAGAGTGGCAAGCTAATGAATGACAAACCTGGAAAATTATATCCAAACAAAAAAACTTCATATTTCAGTATCACCTTCGATACATTAATTTCATTTTATTATTAACATGATAAATAAATCTCAAATTGGGAGAGAGAATGGCTAATACTGTAATACCATAAGTAAAGCAAAACAACAAGCCTATAGATGCAAGTTTAGGCTAATACTCTAATACCATAAGCTGCCAAACAAGAAAGTTCAAATTAGCTATATCTTGGGTAACTAGTTCAAAATAGAAACTCTCAAATTAGAAACAGAAACAGGTATATAGATGCAAGTAAAGGCTAATACTGTAATACCATAAGCTGTAAACCAAAGAATCTCCAAGAAATAAGTACCAAGACACCCCAGAACAATAATTAGCCATTTACCCACGGAGAAAAAATAGTTAATTTGATGAAATCATTAAACTACGTCATATGAATATGACATGAAAAACTAAATTGATAGCAACAAAACTAATTAAAATTAAATGAGTAGGGAGTAAGACGATTAAGCTTACATCTTGAAGGTTAGCTTCAATGTTGATGATTATGGAAAGCAATTAACTCTGCAGCATTAACAAAGACGCTAATACTAATAGAATTCCAAACCAATAAAATACTAACAGAAATAGCAGCAACCACAATAAAAATAGAAGAAACTCATACCCATTTGGGTATAACATTGTCAGAACCCCACTCGCATAAGAAACACCCAATCGATACAAAAAATAGGGACCCAAAACCCCCTCACCAATGAGTAAAACACATAAAAAGGAGGAGAAAGGAATTGTATACCTTAGAAGCAAATTTTGCATCAACCCTACGAGCACCGACGAGCGTCCATATATTCTGGTATGTGCTATGATTAGTTTACATAAATTATGTAAATTCCAAATTTCGACGAGCATCAAATGAGAAGGAGAAGAATGTAGACAAAATAAAAATAAAAAAGAGAGAAGAAGAAGTAAAGAGAAATCGTCGAATGAGAAGGAGAAGAACGTAGAAAAAAAATAAAATAAAAAGAGGGTAGTAGAAAAAAAGAGAAATCGAAAAAGAGGGAAGAAGAGAAGAAAAAATTAAGAGAAATTAGGAAAAGAGGGAATAAGGGAAGAAAAAGTTAAGAGAAATCGAAAGAGGGAAGAACAAAATTGAATAAATTTGAAACTCTCATACGGTTGTATATAAATGAAAAGAAGGAGAATAGGCATCGATTTGTATAGAAATCGATGCCTATTCTCCTTGATTTGGCGACAGTTATCAAGGAAACCGTAGCCAAATCCTTTTTATTTCTAAAAAAAGAAAATTTAAAAAATAATTGGTAATAAGCGTCAGTTTTTCTTAAAAACCGATGCCTATTCTCTTGGATTTGGCGAGGGTTATTAACGAAACCGTCGCCAAAATTTTATAATAATCGCCTATAAGAAAAAGATCAAGTGAAGCGATTTTATACGACGGTTTCTTAATGAAACCGATGCCTATTCCTCCATTTTTGGCGACGGTTATCCACAAACTTTTCGAGGAAATATATGTTTTTCACGACGGTTATCCACAAAATCGTCGCGAAAAACATATATTTCCTCAAAAAGTGTTTTTCGCATCGTTTATTAAGACAACCGACACCTATTCCGCTTTACCTTAGGCACGTTTTCCACTAGTGAGACACAATTTCATTCTTGACCCAAGATGAGTCACGTCATGGTTTTTGCCTCACCTTTGCATAAAAACCTGACACAAGCCAGGGATATCAACCCCCACATGACATGTTACCTGTTTAGAAACTTCCAAATCAATTTACACAAGTAGCCAATTTTTGGTATATCATAAGGCAAGGTGAAAGCCAAGGAACAATGCGAAGGTGGTCCTTTCTCATCATCCAACTACTTGCCCTCGGTATCCTAACCTGAGTCTCAATGGCAGTCTCCTAATCCTTCCAAGGCATCGATCTGATCCTCCCTCACTAGGCATCAAGGCTCAAACTCAGCCACGATGAGCTCAAGTTGCCTGGCCTCATGTTGAAGATCAACACAGATAAGTGTTAAATGATACGCATACACATACATACATTCAAACATACGTGCATATGCATCTCATGTTATCATTTGCATATTTATATCTCGTTTTTATCATCGAATGAAGGGGAAAAATATTTATTTTCAAAATTATTGATCGTATGATAAAAACATCAATTCTTCACTCTTATTCAACCTTCTCAAGTTTCTTGCTATGGACCCATTCTGGTCAGGCGCACCTTAATCAAGTCCCCAGAGACTAGACCCAATTTGATAAATCTGGTTGTTTGTCATCATAACTTCGTAGAAGTTTGGCAAACCATTTCTTTCACTTTTAGCCCATGAGTTGGCCAAAGCAACTTCAATTACTAAAATGTTCCTGATACGGGACCATTGTGCTCGAGCACAACTCCATTAAGTCCCCAGAGATCAGACCCCATCTGATATATCTTGTTGTTTGTTGTCATAACTCCTTAGGAGTTAGACAATCCACCCTTTTCGCTTTCAGTCCATTAGTCACTTAAAGCAATCAATTCTTCTAAAATTTCATGCTATAGACCCCTCATGTCCGAGCGTACCTCCATTAAGACCCCAGAGACCAGACCCTGTCTGATAAATCTTATTACTTGTTGTCATAACTCCTTAGAATTTAGGCAATCTTCCCTTTCCACTTTCAGCCCATTAGTCGGCTAAAGAAATTAAGTCTTCTCAAATTTCATGCTATGGCCCCATCATGGTTGGGCGTACCTCCATTTAGACCCTAGAGACCGGACTCTGTTTAATAAATTTGATTGGTTATTGTCATAACTCCTTAGAAGATAGGCAATCTATCATTTTTGCTTTTAACCCATTAGTCGGCTAAAGCAATCAAGTCTTCATAAATTTCATGCTACGGACCCATCATGGCCGGGCGTACATATATTAAATCCCCAGAGATCGGACTCTGTCCGACAAATCTTGTTTTTTATTGTCATAACTCCTTAGAAGTTAGATAATCTGCCCTTTTCACTTTTAACCCATTAGTCGGCTAAAGCAATAGTCTTCTCAAATTTCATAATACGGACCCATCATAGTTGGGCGTACTTCCATTAAGTACAAAGAATGGACCCTGTTTGATAAATCTAGTTATTTATTGTCATAACTCCTTAAAATTTAGGCAATCTTCCTTTCTGCTTGTTGCCCATTAGTCGGCTGAAGCAATCAAGTCTTCTCAAATTTCATGCTTCAGACCCATCATGGCTGGGCGTTCCCCCATTAAGTCCCCAGAGATCGGTCCCTTACTGAAAAATCTGGTTGTTTGTTATCATAACTCCATAGAAGTTAGGCAATCCGCTATTTCTGCTTTTAGCCCATAAGTTGGCTAAAGCAAATCCCTAATTACCCAAATTTCCTTCTGCATACCCCTCGTGGACGGGGGAGTCCCCAGGGATTGAGCTTTTCTTGGTGTTTGTTTATTCATTTTTTTATTCCCTTTGCAAAAAGGCAATCCATTTTATTCGCTTCAGGCCCATGATTTGGCCGGGCAACCAACCTCTATCTCTTGAATCTCAAAACAACTATAGTTTGTGAATCGAGGTAGACAGGTCTCTTTTACTGTATCACCGAGTATGCCAAAAACATTACGCATTTGGTATTTCTCACTCTACCTTAGGATCTCCAGTCATCCTAGGTACCATTCCCTCTCCACGAGAGTCAAGCCTCGTTAAAGGTTGATAAAACTTTAGAGCCGCAGTGGGACAAGACTCCTCCATTTTCACGGGTTGCAAAAACATTATGCATTTATAGCTTAGTTCGTCTAGAGATATATATATCGGCATTCACCATGGGTTTCAGATCTCGAGTTAAATCTGACACATCATTTCACACATTTCACCTTGCGCTTTCATCATTACTCAAAAGGGCAAAAAAATTTTGTTTCAAAAATAGTTGATTAAATAATGAAAGCACTTTATACCTTCATCATAGCATACTTAGTGCAGATCCTGGAGTACAACACAACAATGGCTCTTCTCTAATGGGCTAAGCTTCAGTGCCATGGTGACAGAGGTAAGTATTACCCACACTCACTATCTTGTTCCTATATTCAGTCAATGAATCCATTCAAATAAGGGGAAACTATGAGCACGAGATTTTTATCCCAGCCAATGATGAAATCGGTATTCACGGGTACCTTTTTCTATGCTCCGATATTCACTTAAGTTGGTCAAGAGAAGGTCAAAGTCTGCGGTACCCGTAATACAAAGATCCAAACTAAGTGTTTTTCGAGCAATTTTGTTACACTAAGTCCAAACTAAGTGTTTTTCGAGCAATTTTGTTACACTAAGCATAAAAAATGAACTTTGTGTTAGGAAATATAAAGAAAAAGATTTATTCAAAATCATAAACAACAAGGAGGGGGACCATCTTCCCATTTTTGGCAAAGATGCCTTAGGGGGACGACGTGAAAAGAGATTTTGGCCTTATACCAAAAGAGGAGGGACCAAGAATTCGTGGGGATGGATAAAAAATAGATTTTTGGCATTTGAAGGGGGGCTACCACATTTTTGGCAACCAAAGAAAGAAGAAAAAATTCTACATTTTTGCTCTCCTTGACTCATCCTCATCCAATCTTCATCTTCTACCTTCTTTCCTCTACATCTTCCTTGATTATCCACCTTATTTCTTCTTCATCTTCCTTCTATCTTCATCTCCATTCATCCTCCTTCTTCAAATCATCTTCATAATCTTGCTTAAACTTATCTCTTCTTCTTACTCATCACCTTCTTTCTTCAACCCATCTTCATCATCTTGCTCAAACTCATCACCTTCTTCCTTCATCATCTTTATCATTTTTCATCCCTTTCTTCATCTCTTTCTTTTTCATAATACTAAAAATACAAAAAAAAAAAAACTAACTTGCTTTTGGAACTTTAGAAAATCACAAGCTTTTGAAACTTGGAAAAAACATTTGGTTCGAGTGTTCAGGTTTCGACGGAGATCACTGGAGAAAGCTCATGTTTAAGTCATACATAACTTGTGAATACTCATTGAGAAGGTAATCTTGAGCCTCAAACTCTTTCATTTCTACATCTTTGCTATGTGAGCATATCATTCTTATATATATTTGGTTAGTTTACATGTTTTTGGTTATTGAAAGTAACTAAGTAAAAAACGAACTTTTATCGGAAGAGTGAAAATACCCTTAGAAAAACAAATAAAGTTTTACTAATCTCACACTTTTAGACTATTTTGGACTATCCTTTGCTATTTTAGAGTCTTCTTGGATAAAATCAGACTAAACGAATAAAACCGGAC
>CAOJCR013373652.1:0-11896 GCA_948330485.1 Euphorbia neoarborescens | reverse complement strand
TGTAGTATTAACCAAAAAAGTCATTTGGCTGAGTTGGTTGCTAGAGCAAAACTAATATTATGGGACGAAGCACCGATGGTTCATAAGTATTGTTTTGAAGCTATGGATAGAACATTGAGAGATGTATTGAGATTCGATAATGTAAATAGTTTGAATGTGCCATTTGGTGGAAAGTTGGCTGTTTTTTGTGGAGATTTCAGACAGATATTACCTGTGATCCCAAAAGGAAGTAGACAAGATATAGTTTCAGCTTCCATTACTTCATCTTACTTACGGAACTATTGCCGAGTGCTAAGGTTAACAAAAAATATGAGGTTGCATCAGAGTTCTTCAAATGTTGAGCACGATGAATTGAGAACATTTTCCGAATGGTTACTAAGTATCGGCGATGAAACAATTGGTGGAGACAATGATGGAGAAGTAACGTTCGATGTACCTGATGATATACTTATAAAAAGTACCAAAAATCCTATTGAAGCAATTGTTGATAGCACATACCCCAACTTATTACAGAAATGTGGAGATGTCTCATACTTACAACAGCGTCCTATTCTTGCACTCACGTCGAAAATTGTGAACAAGGTGAATGACTATATTTTATCCGCATGGCCAGGTCAAGCAGTAACATATTTAAGTTCTGATACCATTTGTAAAGTAGATAATTATGATAGTCATGAGAATCTCTACACTCCGGAATTTTTAAACACTATTAAATCTTCTGGCTTGCCAAATCATAAACTAACTTTAAAGGTGGGTGTACCTGTAATGTTGCTTCGCAATATTGATCAAATTTCTGGGTTATGTAACGGTACTCGCTTGGTAATCACCCAATTGGGTCAACATGTCATTGAAGCTGAAATTATCACAGGATGCAACCCTGGACATAAGGTTTACATCCCTCGACTTACTTTAACCCCGTCGGATATAAAATTACCATTCAAACTACAAAGAAGACAATATCCTTTAGTTGTTCGTTTCTCCATGGCAATTAACAAAAGCCAAGGCCAATCACTATCTCATGTTGGTTTATATCTTTCTCGTCCAGTTTTTAGCTACGGACAGCTCTATGTCGCGGTATTGAGAGTTACAAACAAAAAAGGATTAAAGATTCTTATTTGTGATCATGGGTGCAAAAACAGTCTAAAAAAGAAACACGTGGATATTACTAAATGTAAGTAGCTCTCCATGGTAACAGAAAACGTCGTCGTTGTATATGCACAGCCGTTAAAACGCCGTGAATAAATGATTCGTTGTAGTAACAGACACGTCATCCCCTGCCTGCCAATGCGAATTTCAAAAACCAATAAGGAAACGTTGAAGGTTGGTTACTGGTTAGCCATCAGTAAAACCACCAAACAAACTGCCAAACGCATTTCGCGCGGAACATTCATTGTTCTAATCGGAGTCAATTTATCTCACCGAATGAAGAATTCGCCCTCCAAACAAAGCTGAATCAGCGATTCCGTTCGGCCGCAGCCGCCAATTCTTGTTAGATCCACCCTATTTTTTTGGTTGAGCTCTTTCGGATCTGTAACCATGTGGCGTTCTCTGTGGCGATCCGTCGATCGCTTTTCTCTCCAGCATTTCAAGTACTTTCTCTTACTTTTTTTAGCTCTTGATTTTCTTCTTCTCCCTTTTTACTTAATTCTAGTTTAATCAGCCGAAATTCACGGTCTGCTGTTTTTTTTAGTACTAGTGTTCGAAGGTTTTGATGTGATGGAATAGTTGAGTTGATTAATGCAATTAGGAAATAAGCTTTTTTGAGTAATGCAATGGGGCGTCAATTGTGAGGTTCTTTATGCGGTGATGTATTGGTGGTATGCATGTGAACCCTTGGCATTGTCCAGCCACCTTGCGGTAACGATTTGTATTGATTTCCTCCCGAGGATTTATAAGTGTCATTTTTTAGTTTTTGTGCACTTTTTGTTTTCGGGATTGTGGAAGTTTAGATATTGACCTAAGTCCGAACCAGAGGAGTTCAAATATTAATTCATTTCAATCGATTTTAATGAGATAGGTCTAACTATTAACATGACTCAATTCAAGTAATAGTTTTACCATTTCTCGTTATAAACCATTTAGTTTTTAGTTTTATTAGTAATGTGGGACATTTTATCCACATTCTCAACAGGGATAACTTTTTTTTACAAGGACGAAAGTAAGTTCTGCGACCTGGTGCATGAAGACACTGTTAAAGGAAACTGAAGCTTGTATAACGCCTTACAATCGGAAAACAATGAAAAATAAAGGAAAAAGCTTTCAACAAAACAAAACAGCTCCTAAAAACTACCTTATTTAACAAATTAGAATAAAAAACTCCTACTACTTAGCTAACACGTTGCATATCTAGTCAAAAGACCTCCCTCTGAAACAGCATCATTTTCTTTCCTCAAGTGGTCTAACACCAAGCAAGCCTCTGAGTTTCACAAAATGATCCAGTTTAATGGGTTTAGTCATTATGTCTGCCACTTGATCTTTATTTCCACAAAAGACTAACTTCACAGCTCCATAATGGTATGTGTTTTGTCCTTCGTTGCATAACTGGTTTCTGTGACAACTTTATTGTTGAGCTGTTGTCACACATGATAGCAATACACTCAGAGTTCTTGATCTCGAGTTCTTTCAGAATTCCCTTAAGCTAGACACCATGACATGCATAAGCAAGTAATAGCCACATATTCAGCCTCTTTAGTTGATAGAGTAACAATTCCCTGCTTCCCCGAACTCCAACATATTGCTGCTCCACTAATAGAAAAATGTGGCCTGAAGTGCTTTCTATCGTCTATATCTCGTGCATAATCATTGTCTGTATATCCCAGCAGATTTACGACCGAACTCCTTTTGAAATACACTCCAAGATCCAATGTGCCTTTCAAATATCATCATATGAGCTGTTTGTATTGAGTGACATCAAAATTTTTGCTGCATGTCTTTGACAAAATAGTGCCAGGAAAGATGGGATTATTTACAGCATTGCAATTTCGCATATTGAACCTTTTCAGGACTTATTTTGCATACTTCTTTTGGCACAAGTGAATGTCATCTTTGATTTGATAAACTTCAACTTCAAGGAAGAATTTCATCTTTCCCAAGTCTGTCATCTCAAACTCCTTTTGCATTAATGACTTAAATTTTGTGTCCACATGTTCATCATTTTCTGTATAAATCAAATCATCAACATAAAGACTTACTAATAGCAATTTGTCTCTATTTTTTTTTTTTCAAAAACAAGGTGTGATCATAGTTGCTTTTCTCAAAGTCTTCCCTTTTGAGATAACTCTTGATTTTGTTGAACCATGCCCTTGGAGTTTGTTTTAAGCCGTAGAGAGACTTGTTTAGTCGGAACACCTTGTCTTCTCCCTTTTTGACAATCCCTTCTGGTAGTTCAACATAAACGTCCTCCTTCAGTTCTCCATGCAGGAAAGCACTCTTAACATAAAGTTGATAGATGCACCATCCTTGCTGGGCTGCTAAAGCTAGCAAGATTTTGATTGTATCCCATCAAGCTATAGGGGCATATACTTCGTTATAGTCTACTCCTGCCTCTTGAGAATATCCTTTGGCGACTAGTCGAGTTTTACATTTAACCACCTCGCCATCTTCATTTAATTTTGTTTTAAAAACCCATTTGATGCCAATTTTCTTTTCTTGGTGTGGCAATCACACAAGCTCCTTGGTCAGATTTCTTCCAATGGATTCAATTTCAAGTTTTATGGCCTCTTGCCATTTTTCTTCCTTCACTACTTCATTAAAGCTTGTTGGATCGTCATGTAAGATGTGAAAGACTAAGTTTTCTTCTAATTATTCTTCTTTGGATAGGTGCTCACCAGATTCATAGTTTCACATCCAAATAGGCTTTCTTCTTCTTGTTTGTCGTGTAATTTCTGGTGAGAGTTCCTCAGTTTCTAAAACCACTCTTGAGTTGTCGTCTGCTTTTTCAGCAAATTCTCCTTTACTTTCTAACTCCTCTAAAGCAACCTCTTCATCATCTCCCCAAACCAAGACATTTTGATATGCTCCTGTTTCACTCGAGTTCCGGTCCCATTTTTTACCTTCTTCGAATTTCAAATCTCTACTAATGATTATCTTTTTTTGTTGTTGGGTCATACAGACTCGATTCGTCACTTGCTCTAAGCAAGATGCATTTGTGGCTGCGATAATCAAACTTAAGTCTTTTCTGTTCATGAATGTGCACATGAGCAATCGAACCGAACACTATAAAGTATCCTACATTTGGTGTTAATTCTGTCCACCTCTCCTCAGGTACTATGTTTTTGACTGCCTTTGTATAACTGCGATTTAGAACATGAACTGTCCATCTGGCAGCCTCTGGCCATAGTGACTTAGCATTTCCTTCTTCGATAATAGACATTGAACCGTGTTCATGATTGGTTGGTTCGTTCTTTCTGCCACTTCGTTTTTGCTATGGAGTGTAAGTTGTAGTTAGTTGTCGTTTTATGCCATTATCTTTGCAAAATTTGTGGAATTCATTTGATGCGAATTCTCCTCCCCTATCATTCTTAAACGCTAATGACTGTCTTTGTTTCCTTCTTTACAAATTTTTTGAAAATTTTGAATGTTTCAAAACTTTCTGCTTTATCTGTAAGAAAATAGAAGTTGTAATTTCTTTGAGGCTCTCCATTTGCTCTTTTTTGGGAACTTTTGTCATTGTTGTTTTCCCACATTGCATAGTATGCAAACTTATTCTGCTTCTTTTAGTTTTGGGAGTCCTTTCACAATTTTTTCTTACTGCATAATTTTAATGACTTGTGGTTTAAGTGATCATATCTACGATGCTAGAGAATTTCTAGGTTTTCTTCCTCCATCTTCAAACAATGATCAGGAAGTGGTTTCATCTTCGCATAAATTAAAAAAACATGATTTGTGGTCATGGGTGCATTTATTATCAATCTCCTTTGCTGATGATAAATATTGCATGAACCTTCTTTGAATAAAATTACCAAGTGCTTCTCCTGTAGCTGGCCTATGCTTAACAAATTTTTGGTGAGATTTGGAATATAATAGACATTTGATACGGTTTGTGTGGTACCTTCAACTTCAGATCTGACAATGCCTTTTCCTTCAACCGCCCATTTCGATTTATTTCTCAATCTGACAGAGTGTTTGAAACTTTCATCAAGCTCAACAAACCATGTTTTGTCTCCTGTCATATGGTTTGAATATCCGGAATCGAGAAGCCAAATGCCCTTTCCTGCAGCTTTGTTGATTTCTGTGTGTGCCATCAAGAGTATTCTTCCTTCTCATCAAATGTAGCATAGTTGACTACTCCCCTTTCTGTGTTTTCGCATTCAAATTGATAGTGTCCCTGCTTTCCAGATCGAAAGCAATTAATGGCAGCCCCATTGACAAAGGGCCTAGCTCTTTCCCATCCTCTAAAGCGACTCTCCTCTTGAAATGTACCTCTACCTCTTCCTTTTGCATTTCTTGGCTCATTCTCCACGAGTAGAACTTGCTCTTCACTCCTTTTCTCAATCACCTTTGTTCATGCACAAGCAATGATGCTTGTAATTCATCTATAGGAAGTTTGTCTGTCCTTGGATTCCTCAATTAAGCATACTACAAAGTTGAAGTTGTCCGTAAGACTTTGAAGTATTTTCTCAACAATTTTAACATCACTGATACCTTCTCCACAATTTCTCATGTCATTAGCAGCAGACATGACTCTTGCAAAAAATTCAGATACACATTCTCTTGTTTTCATCTTTTTCAAAAGTTCTGCGAAGCCTTCTTCACTCTAACACTTCTCTAGTACTTGATTTCATAGGATACCATAGTTGTTTGGTAGTCTCCTTCTGAGTGATGGTTTTCAGAATGTGCCTACTATGGAACGGAAAAGATAATTCTTTGCTTTGAGATCCTTGAGTCTTGCTTCGTCGATTGCCTTTTGTTGTACTGCATTTATGACTTCGTTTCCCTTTGGTTCTTCAAAATCAGCTTGAATGACGCTCCAATATTCCTTGGAATGCAGCAGATTTTCCACAATCAAGCTCCAATGATTGTAGTCTGCAACGAATTTTGGAACACAAGGTGTTGTGAAGTTTCCTGAATCTGCTGCCATATTGTGTTTTTCCCTTCAAACACTCTTACAACCTTTTCTCACCTGCTCACAGTGTTTTTCTCCCATACGCTCAATTGTTTGTTTCTCTTATCAGGTTCATTATGGTTTTGACACCAAAATTAAAGGAAACTGAAGCTTATATAAAAGCCTCAAACAGAAAACAACGAAAATGAAGGAAACAACTTTTAACAAACCGGCTCCTAAAAATTAGCTTGTTTAACAATTTAGAATAACTACTCCTACTACTTAGCTAACATATTGCAGACCTCCTCAAAAGACTCCAGCAACGGTCTTTTTTCTGGTAAGGTGGTAGTATGTCTAATTGAATGGTGTACAAGCATTATGGAATATCCCGAGGGAAAAAATATGAAGTAGTTAAGCCTTGTGTGATGATATCCTATTGCTTTCGGTTTAATATTTGGTATTAGTTGTGCTGGTTTGGTGTATTTTAGCCAGTAGAGAGAGAGAGGAAAGGAAAGGAAAGTAAAGGAGAAGGTGGGGTGAGTAGGCTGCAAAAAGAATAACAACATAATCCATTGAAAAATTAATCAAAAAACAGATTAATGCATTCATAAAAAGACACTCTCTCATTTTAATGGTAAACTTAACCGAAAAACTAAATTAACCTTTACAGAAATATGCCCATAAAATGAATACAAATATACATAATATTAACTATTCATATGTATGAACTTAAAGTTTGTTTATTTGAGTTTTTTTTTAATGGCATTTGCTTCATTAACATATAATTTGTGTTTTTTTTAATTTCTAATTTCCAATAAATTTATCAGAAATAATTTAATGTGAATAATTTTAAATAAGCTTTTAAAAAAATTTAAGTCATATGGTCAACTGAATTTATATACAGTTAGTTGATTCTAGTAGATTAACTGATGAAGAGAATATGAAAATGAATCAACGTGTGATTTTTGAAAATGAGTTTAAAATAGTGTAACTGTTTCATTTATTGTTCCTGGGAAATGAGGAAATATGTGGACTTTATGTTACTATATGTGGGATATTCATGCTATCCTTCTCATCACTATAATTGTTATTGATGTTTTTATCTTGTTTTGCATGCAGACATGTGATTAGTGAATTACGTGGGATCAGAGTTGTTGATAATCATAACAGGGTAACTCAAGTCACCTCTTTGCATGTTAAGATGATCGTTGGAGAAGCAAGATTTTTCAAAATATAATGAGTTTTGCTTTTCTTTCTTCTCCAGGAGTTAGTTATAGATCTTCTGCAGTCTATAGTAGAAATAGTTACATACGGAAATAGACAAGATCCATTGATTTTTGAGTATGGTTGCTCATAACTCATCCTCTCTTAGAAACTTGTTTTTGACTTTTTGTTATTCTGATGGTATTAACGGAGATGTATTTCCATTTTCTGCAGATGTTTCATGGAATACCAAATAATGGCAGAGTTTGTCCGCATGTTAAAGATAAGCAGGAATTCAAGGATTGAGGCGCCATTACTTCAATATCTTAGTATAATGATTCAAAACATGAATAGTGAACATGCAATGTGTAAGACACAAAGTATCTATTGTTATGTATTGGTCATGTTTAGCTTCATTCTATTAAATCAGTTTGTTGGTTATCCACTCTCCATTTTCTGATTTAAGTATAGTGACACATGATACTTACCTAACCAGACTACTGTTTGAGCAATGACTACATCAACAGCATTATAGGACATGAATTCAAGTTTGACGGGGGAGATCTAGCTCCATATTATATATCATTTCTAAGGTTTTTTGTTACTGTTTCTTTAAAACTTCATTTTGTAATATTTGCATTTTCCATGTGTCTAGTGGGTACTTTAGTAGAAATTATAGTGTAGTCTTCTGACTATTAGTTGTGCTCTATTTCTTTTCTTATATCAGAGCAGTGAGCAGCAAAATCAACCGAGATACCCTTTGTCTTCTTGTGAAGGTACATGGGGTAAGTTCAACAAGTTCATGGTAGACTATTTCTTTGGTACCGATTTATTCCCTGCTTCTTGCTTATTGCTCATGGTTTATCAATTCGAATGCAATTTCTAGTAATTTATTGATCATATCTTTGTCTCGCTGTATAGAATGAAGTTATTAAAATCTTGTCCATGGAGATAATATCACCATGACTCTGCTTACAATAATGTGAAGCTACAAGAGTGATTAAAAAGAATTTCATCTGCTATGTTTAGAGTATTTTCCCTCTCTTGTTGCTGAATTACTCAAAGAAGGGGTTTCAACGAGGTGCATTCATGCGCATTCGGATTCTAACATATTAGCGAAGCTAAATTCTATATCCGCATTCTTCGATACAATTGTGGAGTCTTAGACATTTCTTCAAGTAAATGTGTGTATGCATGTGAAATGATTGCAGGACACTGTACTTTCTTTTCCCCTGTATACCGAGGCTCTTAAATTTGCTCAGCATGAGGAAAAGATGATTCAGACAGCTGTACGTGCGTTAACTCTGAACATATACAATGGTATTCGTTGTTTTGTACAGTTTTTATTACATCAAGAGAAAACTATGTTTTGCTTATAACATAATGCTTGATGTTGTAGTTAGCGATGATATGGTTTTTCAGTTTGTTTCGTCTCCTCCAGCTTCAAAGTACTTCTCTGACTTGGTTCGTAGTTTGAAAGAGCAATTGGTTCGTCTAGATAGGATTGTTCTGGCAAATGAGTAATATTCTTTGATCTCTTAGAGAATGTTCTACCATTTAATGAATATTACTGAATTTGTAGTAAGAAAAAATTTGTGAACTTTTTTATCTGATGAAGGGATGCAAGTCAAAGAAGAAAGATTCTACTTCTGGAAACTGATAAAATCGTTGACGATCTGTACTACTTTAAGGATATTCTCTCAGTTGGTGAAACTCGTTTGAATGAAGTAGTTACCTGGAATCTTCTCAACATTCTCATATTCCCCATGTTGCTTCCATTACTGCACCTGCAACAGACTGATGTGAGATATATTCTCTTTATGTCATCTTTTGGATTCCTTTATTACATATTTTTTTGGGATTACTTGAAGATTTAGCAATCACTATTCTTTCTGGAGGCTGGCTTGTGGGGGCAGCATATTTTAACTTCCCTCTTAGACCAATAGTTGAGGGCTTTGAATCCTGACAGCTGCATTTACTAATGAAATTTTTGGCACATGGTTGATTATGCCACACCCTTCAAGCCCAATGGACCTAGATAGAATTTGGGATCTTATTTTCTTAAGCTTTTGGTTTAAATGGTTCATTCACACTCATAAGCTGTTTTCTTAGTGAGCTACATATGAAAAGCCATAGCATATGACTGTAAAATTAATGTATTTGAGCATGTGATTCATGCAATCTTGCTTGGATTCAATTCTTTTAGCCATAGTTACTCTGAAAGTGTTTCGTCACCAGAATCACTTACTTTTCAAATCATTAAGAACTTTAAACACTATGCTGGAAAATGTGTCGAATACAGCATGTTATGGAGCATTTCTCTTGAAGTTTTTTTTTTTTGTTGACGTTCTCATTTGTGTTCTGATTTTATTTCAGGGTTCAGATATATCTCCTATCACTTCTCTGTATATGATTTCTCTTCTTCTTCAAGTGGTTGGAGGAAAAGACATTGTCAACTGCGTGGCTGAAATTATTCTATACCCTTACATAGAAAATCTGAGAGAATCTGGTGGAGGCAGTGTGGGAAAATTCCTTTTAAACCATTTGAATGGTGAGGGGAAGTTATGTTACGATTCAGAAAGTGTCACAGCTAATCCTCTCAGCAAGCATATGTTATCCAATTCTCATACTGTAAATTTCTCCATGGATGATAATGTATGTTCAGAAAGGTTTGTATATTTTGTACATTACAAATGTTCCTACTTTATATTAGCAATTAAAATATTCATGTTGAAGGAAGAGACACTTTTACACGTCTTAGATCAAGTGTCATTTTTCTGTCTGTGAATGTTAACTACAATTCTTGATTCTTGGATCCGAAATTATTGCTTGCACAAGTATCATGGTTTTATGGAAATCTGTCGAATATCAGGTCAAATTTATTGATTATATCTACTGCATATTTTTGTATGTAGTCGTGCTAAAAGTTAATGGTCAAATGTGCTACTGTCATATGTGTATGGGGATTCATGCAAATCAGATGACATGAAAAGTCATATTTTATTTCCATATATATTGGTGAGGCAATATTAGGAAAGGATTGCATATTTGCATTGAATATAGGTGGTATTGCTAAATATTCAGTTAGGATTGACCTTACACAATTGGTGAGGCTTTGTGAAGAGAAAGCTACCAAGTCCTGGCAGTGAGTCAGTAAAACTTAGAGCAAGTCTCTGTCCCCAAGGCATAATCCTTGTGGAATGTGGAGCTTCTTATGCTAAGAAAACCCTTTTCTCACGCTGAAGGGTTGAGGAGAGTCCAGGCCAGCCATTGGGTGTGTTACATATTTGTTGCAGTGTTATTGTTGGGTACTACCAGTGCAACTTTGCTTTGTACAGAACTTCGCTAACTGGTGTTTACAAAAATTTGCTTTCTGGTTCAGGGATGGAATACTGGCGTTTGTATCGTCTGAAAATCATATGCTTATGCTAGCTTCTCTTTTTCTATTGCTTATATTGTCAGAAAGTAAAGGTATTATTTATGCTCTGGTATTTACAATCCATCAATTGCTTTACTTTGTTAAAAAAATCAGTTATTGGTTTCTGTTGTTGAATTACTTTTTATTTTTCGGTTTGGCATTGGGCATACAGATATCGATCGTTTACTGGCTTCAACTCTTGGACATACTGTTATGCAGCATGAGCTGGTAAATGTCTAATAGAATGTAATTTGCATCACAGTTAAATTCATCAGTACAATTGCATTTTAGGTTTTTTAACAATGAATTCTGGATGAAAGTTACCAATTTTTGTAGCATGTTGGACTTGAGGAAGCATATTGTTGTTTCATTTGGAAATTATTTATTATTTACTTCTAATTTAAGAGAGATGGAAAGGATTTAACCCTTGGTTATTTGTTGTAATGGCACAATACTTTCTTTTGAGTGCTGCATTTGATGCATTATATCACTTTTTTGCTTTGACAGATGACACAGCAAAGTTCTACTTTTTCGTGAACAATTTGCTATTGAACTACTGATACTTTCTATCAAATTTTGGAATGTGTTGGAATGAAATCTGAAATTGATGCTGTGTTTTAATAGATGCATGATGCATGTGCGTCTTAGGGAAGCGATGCAGAGTCTGGCGGATATCACTTAGAGTATTTTCTTTCTATTCAATCTTATTTCTTTACTGTAGACATTTTCACATCATAGTTAGTTCTTGTTAAAAAAAACTCAGAATTTGTTTTCGATCTCATTTATGTGCATTAAGCATGAACACGATAGTTGAATGCTGCTTTGTATTCTGGATGTGGTGATTATAGCTCCATAGCATTAGGACTATCCTAATGGCTTGCTGACTCAGTTTCAATTTAAAACTTAGTAGAAAGAAGCTATATTTTGAATGGAAAGTTGTCAGTTGTGTAATTCTCTTTGCATACATTCTGTGGACAATACTCTTTACTGCTTCATTATGTCATCTTCATCTGTACTGTTCTTTCTTTCTGAAACTTGTTTAACCAACAATCAATTCCTTCAATCTTAGCTTCCATTAAATTTTGTTTTATTGCCACCTAGCTGATCCTTTATCTCTCTTTATACGTGCTCTGTGATGAATTTTAAATTTTATCTAATCATGAAACTCCTTGCTGAATGTTGAGTTGTTCAATGATATCCTTAAATTGAACAGAATGTTCGACCTGATATTT
>CAOJCR013373439.1:0-10587 GCA_948330485.1 Euphorbia neoarborescens | reverse complement strand
TCTTGGAAAGGGTCAGGTATATATGGGTGGCCAGAAGCCCAAAATAAGGTTAAGACCTGGAGTCTTATTAGAAGAATTGCAGCGGAGGATAATGTACCTTGGGTTTGCTTTGGGGATTTCAACGAAATTCTATATTCTACAGAAAAGCATGGTGGAGTTGAAAGAGCCTACCGGTACCTTGCTGATTTCAGAGCATGCTTACGGGATTGCGATTTGTTTGACATGGGGTTCAAGGGAGCCAGCTTCACGTGGACCAATAGAAGGAGAGGAAAGGAAGCCATATGGGAAAGACTAGACCGGTTTGTGCGTACTGTGGAGTGGGATATTATGTTCCCAAAAGCCATGGTTTTCCATCTAGCTAGGCTCTACTCTGATCACTGTCCGTTGCTGTTGGATACGGATGGTGTTAGATCAAGGGGGATGAGGCCTTTTCGTTTTGAGGCTATGTGGACAATGGAGAGATCTTGTGGTGATGTCGTTAGAGATGCATGGAAAGATGGGACCACTATTATGGAAAAAATTAAGTCGTGTTCGAAAAAGCTGGTACAATGGAATAAGGAGGTCTTTGGTCATGTTGGGAAACAGATTAAACAGTTAACCGAAGAGCTTCAGTACTGGCAAGCCATAGCTTGGGATAGTCAAAGCCTATCCAAGCAAGCAGGGCTGGAGAGAAGAATCGCTGTGTTACAGGAGAAGGAAGAATGCATGTGGAAACAGCGAGCTAGAGTTAGTTGGCTTAAGGAAGGGGATCAGAATACAAAATTTTTCCATGCCAAGGCAAATGCAAGATGCAAAACAAATCGTATTAACCAGCTGAAAAATGAATCGGGGAAACTCTGTACTGATGAACAAGAGATTCAGGACATCATTGAGGAGTATTTTCAAAGATTATTCACGTCAAGCAATCCAAAGCTAGGTTGGTTCCCTGCGAATGAATTTATTACAAGGCTCACCGAGGAGAGGAAAGAAGAACTGGGGAAACCGTTTACAAAAGATGAGGTGGAGGTGGCTTTAAGGCAGATGGATAATAGCAAAGCACCGGGCCCGGATGGAATGACTGTGCTATTTTATAAAACTTACTGGGAGGTGATTGGGGAGGATGTTACTTGATCGGTGCTGGACTTCCTAAATGGGACGGATGTACTTCCAGGTATGAATCATACTTTTATCACTTTAATTCCAAAAATAAAAAACCCCATTATGATGAAAGATTTGAGGCCTATTAGCTTATGTAATGTGGTTTACAAGCTGGCCTCGAAATGTTTGGCAAACAGAATTAAAAATGTACTAGATGAAGTAATATCCCCGGCCCAAAGTGCTTTTGTCCCGGGTAGATTAATAACAGATAATGCGTTGATTGCTTTTGAAGTGTTTCACTATATGAAATTGTCAAAGTCTCGATCTGATGGGCTTTGTGCGTTGAAATTAGATATGAGCAAAGCTTATGATAGGGTTGAATGGGGCTTTATAGAAATGATTATGAGGAGGATGGAGTTCCCTAATCAGTTTATTGATACTGTCATGAAATGTGTTAAATCAGTATCCTACTCAGTGCTTATAAATGGGGTGCCAAAAGGCAATTTTAAACCTGAGAGGGGTTTACGTCAGGGAGACCCTATCTCACCCTATTTGTTTCTTTTATGCGCTGAAGGGCTTTCATCTCTGATTAGGATGACTGAAGAAAACGGAAACATCCATGGCCTTAGGATTAGGCCGGCTTCCCCCCTATAACTCATTTATTGTTTGCGGATGACTCTATCATTTTCTTTAAGGCTGAATTGAGAGAAAGCCAAGCAATTAACCGCATTATCCAATTATATGAAGCTGTCTCGGGACAAGGGATTAATTTCGATAAATCGGAAATCTCTTTTAGTAAGGGTGTTAGTGGGGATATTAGGGAAAACATAAAAAGGCAGCTGCGGGTAAGGGAGGTGGGTCAGTTTCCAAAATACCTTGGGATGCCCTCGGTGATAGGAAAATCGAAAAAAGCAGTGTTTCAGTTCCTCTCTAATAGACTTCGGAAGAAGATCAAGGGGTGGAAGGAAAAACTGTTATCTAAAGCAGGGAAAAAGGTATTGGTAAAGGCTGTTGCCCAGGCCATACCGCAATATATAATGAGTTGTTTTGCAATACCGAAAACTTTTTGTGATGAGTTACAAAAGCTCATGGCGAAATTTTGGTGGGGATCAAATGTAAATGGATGTGGAATCCATTGGAAAAAGTGGGAAGCCATGTGTAGTGCCAAATGTGACGGGGAAATGGGCTTTAGACATTTGTTATCCTTTAATCAGGCCTTACTTGCAAAGCAGGTGTGGAGAATTATCACAAACCCAGACTCTCTTTGTGCTAAGTTCTTTAAAGTGAAATATTTTCCCCATTGTGGTGTGTTAGAGGCGAATGTGGAAAGGAATAGTAGTTACATTTGGCGTAGTTTGATGGGTTCCCGATATTTGATATCGGAAGGGCACGGGTGGAGGCTGGGCAATGGTATGACTGTCCGAATTAAGGGGGACAATTGGATGCTGGGGAGCCCGTGTGGCCGGCCTTTGGTATTTAAAAATCAGCCCACTTTTGAATATGTTGGGGACCTAATTAATTAAAGCTCCCATGAATGGAATTGCGAAAAACTGACTGAAATCTTTTATGATGCAGATGTCCAAGACATACTGCGCATTCCGCTAAGTAAAACAATGGTGACAGATAGCATTTTTTGGAGATTGTCAAGAGATGGCCGGTTTACAGTCAAAACAGCCTATTATGTGGCATTATCAAGGAACCTTGGCGGAGGCATGAACCCATCCCCTTCGAGTGGTTGTCCTAAATTGTGGAAGGAGCTGTGGACAGTCCCTATAAAGCCCAAAATTCTTCACTGTGTATGGGCTGCTGTAATGAATATTTTGCCATGTAAAGAGTTGTTATATCGGAAGAAAATAATAGGTGATAACGTCTGTGTATGTTGTGGAAGTGGGTTGGATAGTTTGATTCATATTTTCAGGGATTGCGAGAATGCAAAAAAGATATGGAAAGGTGCTGGGCTTCCACTGAAAGTGTATAAAGAACCGGGGTTCTCTGTTATGGACTGGTTTTGTGGTATTTTTTGCAGGTTAAATCTGAGAGAAAAGGCAATATTCTGTGCGGGAGTCTGGGCTTTATGGTTTAATCATAATTGCATATGGCACAACGAAAAGGGCATGGACACAGCTAGGGTACTGAGGTTAATTGAAGAAGGTGGATGCAGCAAGAAGGAGAGTGGAGATGAAGTGCAAAATAGCCGAACACATGAGAACATTATAGCACAGAGAAGAATGTGGAACCCGCCGAAGGTTGGAGAGATCAAAATGAACTGTGATGCGTGTTATATGGATGAGGGTACAGTGTGTGGTGGTGGAGCTGTTTTTAGAGATCATAGAGGCTCGGTGGTGCTAACGGCAGCCTTCCCTATTCGTGCTTGCTTATCAGTTGCGCAGGCAGAACTTGAAGCTATCTCTACAGGTCTGAGAGTGGCAACAGAAGCTGGAATTAAATCTGTTGAGGTGGCATCCGACTCCAAGATAGCTATAGATCTTTGCAAAGGGGATTCACAAGTTACGAATAGCATGATGAACGTGGTAGCTGATATACAAGAGATGAGTAAACATTTTACTGCAGTCTCTTTCCAGTTCGAGTATCGTCAAGCAAATATGGCTGCCCATCAACTAGCAAAGTGGGGATCAAAGTTGAATAATTTATTTACTGTCTTTGATGATGTCCCTCAATTTATTCGCTCGTGTATTGATGCTGATACTGAACATTTTTCGTCTTAATATATGAGCTTATTATTGATCAAAAAAAAAAAAAAACAAGTTCAACAACAATTGATCATAAAGACTTATATTATTTCTAACAACAATTAAAGTTTTATAATGCGGACCAAACTAAAACATAATTAATTTGATTTGATTTTATTCGAACTAAATAAAATTTGATTTGATTTTAATTTTTTAAAAACAATTCTACTTAATTTTTTAATTTGGTTCAATTTGATTCATTTTTAAATCTAACCATATTTTACCTCGTACCTAATTTAAATTACCACTTAAAAGATAACCCTAATATTAATAAAACTAGATATGTATATCTGAGTGATATCCATGAATCAACTAAAATATATTATAAATCAAAATATATAAAAATAAATAAAAAATTTTTAAAAAGAAAAAGAAAATATAATTTTGACACAGAAATGTAAAACAAAATTCCAACAAAAAAAATAAACATCAATACTTTCGTGTAATCAAATAAATAAATAATAACAATCCACGTAATTTAAGAAAAAGGTTTATTTAATCCTTTTCTTTTAGACTTCTTTTCATAGCTAGTTTTGGGAAGAAAAAACTAAATTATTTTTGCTTCATTCTTCCTCCGCCCCATTCCTGTTTTTTAGTTTTCTCGTTCCGTCCCGCTTGTTTTTTTGGTGTTTTGTTTTGGTTTTCTTAGGTGTCTCAAAGCTCATATATTGTGTTAAAAGGTTTCTTTTTCCGGATTCTATTTCATCTCTTGCTTATTTCTCTGATTTACTCACTTTCAACTTCAACGTACAAGGCAAAAACGCTCTACTCTAACAGATGTCTTCCGCAGAAATCAGTGCGGCGTAAATCAATTGATGTACATTTTCTTCAGAATGATCCTTCAAGATCAAAATGTTGGGCAAGTCTGGAGGAGGATATGATGTGTTGATTAGGTAGATTAGTAGATAAATATTTTTTTGTTTTTTTTTTTAATTCATGAGCTAATATTGTATTTTCTTCCTACCTTCAGGTTAGTCTTTATGCATTTTGTTGTCTTTCTTTTTTCTTGTGTGAAATTTTTTACACTTTGTTATTGGTGTTGTCTATCTTAATTCATATTCTGTATCATGATGTATTAATTGGGTTTCTTTCGATGAATATGATTATTATTTATAAAAAAATAAATGGATACCCATAAAAAATATTAAATAAAACAGTTAATATTAAATAAAAAATAAAATTAAAATAATTACAAAAAAAAAGGTTTAAAAATATTTTAAAAATATAAATTTTAAAAAAATAATACATTATTTTTTTCCACTTCTCAGATTCAATCAATTTGCCTCGAGGAATCGTCATATTGCATTTTCAATAAAGCGCACAAAATTTATTCCCTCAAATTCAATTAGAAATCTCAAAAATTGTCAAATTTCTGCTTCAAATTCATCAAATTCTTCCATAATTCGCCTTCAATTCCATGAAGACCTCCCCAATTTTGAAAACCCCCCTACAATGACCAACACAGTCATACCAAAATCCGACACCGGCACTCTCGTCTCGCCGACGTCCTCCCGCTCCGTCACTGAAACGGTGAATGGCTCCCATCGGTTTGTGATCCAGGGGTATTCGCTTGCTAAGGGTATGGGCGTTGGCAAGCACATTGCCAGCGATAATTTTACGGTGGTTATCAGTGGGCGATTTATTTCTATCCCGACGGGAAGAATCCGGAGGATAATTCGGCTTACGTTTCGGTTTTTATCGCGCTTGCTAGTGAGGGCACTGATGTGAGGGCTTTGTTTGAGCTCACCCTTGTTGATCAGAGTGGAAATGGGAAGCACAAGGTTCATAGCCATTTTGATCGCTCGCTCGAGAGTGGACCTTATACGCTCAAGTATCGTGGTAGCATGTGGTAATTTTCTTCTCGAGATGATCATAGAAGTATATGTTTTTTTATGAAACGAGTTATCCTATCACTTTGCTTCTTTTTTAATTTCCTTGAATTTCAATTGGTCACTGTGTGTTATATTCGCAAGAAGGTGTTTAGGCGATCATTTAATCACTATAGTTGAAAATTGCGCAATGGGATTCTTATCTAGCGGGGGAATTGTGTCGGTTGGTATTTCTGAATATTTGGCATAGTTTCTATGATTTTTATTGACCCCAAAAAGAGTCCGGCCAGGGGGTAGATTGTGAATTAAGTGGTTATGAGCATAAAGATTAACGTATGGCATATGCACAACAACAGTTCATATGGCTATTCGCTGATGTTTCACTATTATATATAGATATTGATAATATCTTTTCAAGTATTTTTCCGGTGAATAATTATACTATATATCTTTTTAGAAAGAGTTGGATGAGAGTTTATCACTTGTTTTCTGAGCTCTTCGTTTGACATTCATTAAGGTGCACATATTCCTGTATGCTCGGTATAGTGCATACGTGCATCAATTTGGTAAACATTATCTTAGCTCAATTATGTGTAAATTTGTTTGAGTAAGAGCATAGATGTTAGCAATTGCAATTGTACTAGTTGTGTTTTTTAGAGCTTTTTTTCCCTCTCTCTTTCAGAATTCAAGATCACAGCTACTCTTTTGTTTGCACGAGAGGCTGTACAAAATGTTTATTACATCTCATTTCATTTCATGGTTACCTTTCCTCAATTTTTTCCCGGATTCTATTTGAAAATACCTTCCTGCAAGTTACACGCTTACATGCATTATGAAATATAAATGATCATTGTTCCGGGTGTTGGTTGGTTGGTGTCATTGTGAACCTTCTAACCAAACCCTTTGTGAAGAAAAGAAACTACAAATATAGTATTTGCAATGCCATCAGGGTCATCTATTGCCAGCTTGAGTCGGTGGATGTAGCTTTAATGGCAGAAAACACCTGTCAGGAAAAGCATAATGGTAGAGGCCAGAAAGTGAATGCGTAATGTGCATTAGATAACATCTAATACCTGAGGATGTGTTAGTGCGAGTAGCTAAAATCTAAGCATGAAAGGCTTGTTATAAAGATTCATACACTTTAGTATAATTTTGGTTTGAAATAAAAACTTTTAAGTCATTGAAACCATTCATATAGTAGAATTATTTATTCATATTTTTCCACCTCTAAATTTTCTTTGCTGTGAACAATGTTTTGGCATTTTTTTTTTACAACAGCCTGTTCATCATTTTATTTTTTTCTTTTGTTTAGATTTGATTGGGGGCTGAGCTTAAACCAATCTCTTCTAGAAATAATGTTGAGATCCTATGTCCTCTACAATCTCTTTTATCCATCAAGTCCTGGCTCCACTTTCGAACATCTTAATCTTATTGTGAGGATGTAAAATAAATGTTCCTCAATGTTTATGTCACTCAACATTTGTATGTTGAAAGAGCTAACCAATATCATTTGGCAGCAAGCACAAACCAAGGTGATTGACCTATTCAATTGGTTTCTGTTTAAGCCTTTCATTGAGTTTTTGTCCTTGCCTGTAGTTAAGCATGAAAAGCAATCCCTTCTGTGGGATTTCATCTGATTGATGGTCCATGGTTTTATTTTCACTTATATTTGTATGTTGCAAGTTTGCGGCAGAATATTGGGCATGGTTTTCAAAGGTGCGAGTGAGGGTAAGAGGGTTAAATAATTGCAGAGTGTAGGCCCTGATGCTCGGTTTCTGAAAGATATATTAATTGAGGGCATTGAGGCAATTACAAAAAAGAAGCGCTAAGCATAAGCAAAAAGTGTATATTTTCAATTTTGCTTCCTTCACTAGAATTCCCTTTGGATGAACTAGGGCAACTGTCTCCTTTGGCAAATTTGAATGTTATGAATTCGTAAAAAAAAAAAAAAGAAAAAAAAGAATTGAAGGATATTGATATCATAAGGTTTTGTGCAAAAATGAATTGATTGAAGATATATTGGCATGCATTTGGTTTGCTGAGAGTTATGACATTCACGGAAAGTTACTATTTGTGTGTATCTGCATGATTTTCTCATCCCTCAGTTCCACGGGTAATTCGAGTGAATGAGTTAATGATTGGATTATTTTGGTGTTTGGTAGTGTGGAGCATCTGAGTTTGGAGCTAATGAGATTATTGTCATGCAGCATAGTTTTCTTAATGCATTTATTTAGGAGATCACTGGATTAAATAAGAGCGCGTTTTATGTTGCATTTTTTTGTTTATTCTATTTTTCTTTGCGGTTTATATTTTCTTCAATTTTATTATTTACCCTGTATGCATTTATATATCTAAGACTGAAAAGGCCAATTAAAGCAATGTGAATTGCAGGATAAAAGAGAAGACGTTGGTAAGTGTTTATGTAACTTCTGACGCTTGCTTTATATATAAAATTGTACTCTTTGGGTGATTGTATGAGTTCTTTCTGAGTTTGTGATACTGGCTACTGTCTTCTGATCTGGATAGTTTCTGTTTTGTTTATACTTCTATTCAGGGGTTACAAGAGATTTTTTAGACGAGCAATGCTTGAGTCATCTGACTTTCTCAAGGATGATTGCTTGAAAATCAATTGTACTGTTGGAGTAGTGGTGTCAGCAATAGATTGTTCACGGATGCACTCAATTCAGGTTCCAGAGTCTGATATAGGAGCGCATTTTGGCATGCTGCTTGAAAATATGGAAGGTTCAGATGTTGCTTTTAATGTGGCAGGGGAAAAGATTCATGCTCACAAGTTGGTTTTGGCTGCACGATCACCTTTTTTTAGATCAAAATTTTTTGATGCTACAGAAGAAGACAAGCGAGAGATTGACGTTACTGATCTCGAGCCCAAGGTTTTTAAGGTAAAAGGTTTCATTTTTCTCTGAATTGGCCTTAAGTGGAATGGCTTGGGATGCCTGTTTGTCTTAACATTCCATTTTTAATAATGTTTATCTGATTGTTCTGTTGTATAGGCTATGTTGCACTTTATGTACTGGGATACTCTCACTGAAGATGTGGACAAGGAAAAATCTAGCTCGTCTTGTGTCTCGATATCTGAAACCTTAACTGCAAAGCTGTTATCAGCGGCCGACAGATATGGTCTGGACAGGCTTAAATTAATGTGTGAATCACATCTCTGCAAAGATATATCTGTGAGTTCTGCTGCCAGCATTTTGGCCTTAGCTGACTGTTATCATGCTAAAGAGTTAAAGACTGTTTGCCTAAGATTTGTTGCGGAAAATCTAGCAGGTAATGCTCAATGTTTCCTTCTATTTCAGGTCTCCCATCTGTCACAATGTCAAGAGGTATACCTTTTTGATAATAAACTTCGACCAGGTTGTGCTTTAGATTTGATCGTGTATGGTATCTTTTGATGGACATGAAAATGTTGGATGCATATAATTATGGATGATCATGGGGCGAGGCAGGGATGGGAAATGCCAAACCATCCCCTTCCCCACCACTAGTGGGGAATCTCCAGCCCCATGAGGGCGACGGAGAAAAAATTTGCTTCATCCCCATCCCACCAGATTCCCTATCCCTGTGGGAATCTCCATTCCCTATTTGAATATATTTTAAAATCTATTTTATAAGAAATAAAATAATGAGTTTAGTTTTTTTAGAGACTGCGGTAGTAAGATGACCTAGGCTTTTTTAATTTCTTATACCATGTATTGCTTCTTCTTGTCGTCTTTTCTTTTTTCTTAAAAAATATATAATAATATTAACAATATAAGTTATTATAATATATATTAATATTTTAAAAATACAACTTCTAGTGGGGATACCATGGGAATCCCCGTGGGTATTGAAATGGGACGGGATGTTATAAACCACTTCGCTCCCCCATTCTCACTAGTGGGGAAAATTTTCTCCTCATCCCCATCCCTATTCTCCGCGAATTCGGGGATTCTCCGTCCCCGTCAGGGCGGGTCTCCACGGGAAATGGAGAATCCCCTCCCCGCTTTCATCCCTACTACATATAATGAAGAAAATCACATGAAGGTGTGCTACAACTTTGTACTGTAAAAATGAAGCAAAGGAATTGCTTTTCTTGGGTAAACAATTAAATGAAGAAGCATACAACTCATGTTGGGACAATACCATGGATGGACTTTAAATAAAGTCTCATGAAGGTGTGCTGTCCAGTTTTGTTACATAAAGAATATAGGCTCTAAAGATTGTTAAGAAAAATGTTTGGTTGCCTTCCAAATTTGTTTTGGCACTAGTATGACTATGAGCGCGGGTTCTTTGTTGGCAAGTAACTAAAATCATATTTGAGTAGCAAGAAGTAAGAGAGACTATGGGCCAATTTGGGGTTGCTTTCTGTAGTTCCAAAATACTTTGAAGCTGTAGAAAGCTTTCACAGAAAAGTTTTAATTGAGATTAGTTTGGGATTGATATCATACTGTTTGAACTAGTTTTTTCAATAATACTTTTTAAAAAAGCAGACCGACAGCAATTCCAAATTGGCCCTATAGGTGTGTTGACATGGCAGTTCGTATATGGTTACTAATACTCTGATTGTAGCTGACACGTGAATGCTTACACACCATCATCACTGGTAACTATAAAAAAAATGCCGAAACTTCCTATTTTGCACCGAATTTATCTTGGATTTTTTTTAAATGTTGTCTACTTCCATGTATTTAAACAAAGAAAGTATTTCCTTTTCTTCTTTGCTGCATCAACTTAGTGTTCTGAATGGCAACGAAGCATCACATGCAGTGCTATGACTTTGTATCCAGCTATTGATGTCGTTGCAGAATAACAATTTCAAGTTTTTTAGTTTAGAGGCTGAATCTAGGATGTGACATTGCACATCTTGACTGGTTTTGCACTTTTTTTTTTTTATCTCATTTCCAATCCGTAATTCATGTTGCAGCTGTAAT
>CAOJCR013373285.1:0-10121 GCA_948330485.1 Euphorbia neoarborescens | reverse complement strand
AGAAAATATATTTACATGCAATGTACACTTAATATATTGGAAATGTACAAGAAATGAAGTGAGGTATGCCATGAATTTATGGATTGATTTGTTTACTTGCTATGTTATGTTCAATCCAACATAATCTTCTTCAATATTTGTATAAACAGTTTTACTAAGTTAGATTTCTATTGTAATATTTTCCTTCCTTGTGGGATTCGATACTTGGACTCAAAATCCGTTTTACATTACTTGGAACGATCTGTATACTTGCAGAGAGTGTGTAATGCTTTCAAAAGATTTGGAATAAATGAACAGAAGGTTGTCGCGATCACGATGCCTGTATTGTCACGATCGCGACAGACTTAAAACTCAAACTTTATGATTTAAAGTGGAACTCTAAATCTAAGCTTATAATTCATATCTAAAAAGCACACACCAATAAGCGTACTTATTTTCTGATTCATAGATTTAGGCAGCGTCTATAAAAGGATATCACCTGAAGTACTTATTAGAATAAGAGGCGCTGCCATATCCGTGCATTTGGATATTTGCCTTTCTTTCTTACTTACATTATTTGATCTCTGACTAGGTTAATAAAATCCATCCTCATTAACATTCACTGGTTGATTTAATTGTCGAGGGAAATTACAGGTTTCTTTTACAAGGGTTGGCTAGACTAGATCACGTAAGAGTAGATTCATAGATTAGCTTAGATTAAATTTCATAAGTATTTTTTCTGCCTATAACATGCTAGTGACCTTAGTTTAGATAAATACAGAGGTATTTTCCTTGTTGGATCAATACCTAGAATTTTGACTAGATTTTAATACTTGATAATGATAGGGTACACTACCTTCGAGTGAGTGATCAGAGCATGGTTTTCACACTACTGCTGATGCTTATCAAGTTTTTGGCGTCATTTCTAGGGAACATAATTCTCTGCACCATTCGAACCTAGGGTTTACGGATAATTTAGGCATTGTTTTTATGTGAATAGTTTTCTTTTACTTGTTTCATTCTTTTTCAGTACTATTGTGTGATTTATTTTCATATGTTATTTTTAGTTCATGCAAACTCGCTCTAAGAATCCTTAAATTTTGCCAACTGACCATGAAATTGAACGTTCTTATTGCATGTTAAGAAAAGAAAGTTTCAATCGAATGGATGCTCCACGTAAAGAGGAAGAGAGGAGAACAAGGGATTTGGCTGAGTTGGAAGCACTCCATTGCGAAAGAGCCTAGTGGGTTCAGAGGGACGCAAGAGCTAATGATAATATGGTTATTGCTGATTTGATGGCTCCTTATAGGCCTCAGGATAGTTGTGGGGTATTTTCACCACCTATTGCCGCGAATAAGTTAGAGATCAAGGAAAGTATGGTGCATTTGATTCATGAAAATGGACAACTCTATAGAGGGATCACAGATAATCCCAATGATCATTTAGATCAATTCTTGATGGTGGCAGACACGGCTAGGATTGCAGGAGTGCTACAGGATGTTGTACGATTAAAGCTATTCCCATTCTCCTTAAACAGAGGGGCAATAGAGTGGTACCCATCCTTGAGGCTTGGATCTGTGACATTATGGGACTAGTTAGAGGACTAATTCCTGGCATAATGTTTCCCACCATTAAAGACTTTACAACTTAAGAACAAAATATTAGGATTTCAGCAATTTGGGATGGAGAACTTAAACGAGGCTTGGCTACTATTTCAGCGACTCTTGAGAAACTTCTCGCATTGTGATTTGTCTAAATATTCCAAGGTAATCACGTTTTAACACTCCCTAACCCTGCTATCATTAATTCTTCTGTAGGAGGCATTATTTTTAAGAAGACACCATTGGAAGTGGAGGAGCTCATTCAGGAGCTACCTAGAAAAACACAATGTAGCAAACTAATTTGCCAACATGAGAAGAGATATGGGTTGCAGATTCAAGATGTCGGGATACAACAGTGGATGATGTAAACAAGAAGTTGGATTTGCTAATAGCAAGGATGATTTTGGGTGCATCTCAACCTCAACTGGTGATGTGCATATTGTGTTGAGGGGACCATCCGAGCCAAGAATGGAATATGGGCAATCCTTTTGCCAAATTAGCATAAAATGTAAGTTTTATGGGAGGCAATCCAAGGTACAAACAACCATACCCTAAAACCTATAATTATAATAATAACCAAAATTACGAGATAGGATTTCAACACCCAAACATGTCTTATGGTAACAATAGTAATGTGTTGAAACCCCCTCCTAGTTTCAATTATGAGCATTTTAACCAATGGCTGGTAAGAACCTGAATGATTTTATTCCTTCATCCTAGCGGTTAGCTCCCTCTTCTAAGTAGGATGAGATGGTTATAACCTTGTTAAAGGATATATCTTCTTGCCATGCTGATACGGAGGCCTACTTTAAGGATTTAGGAAAACAGGTGGCTTATTTGAGTACAGAACAACAAGAGCGCCCTCTGAGCAACTTGCCTGGCCACGCTGAACCAAATCAGAAGGGGTACCAGAGAGAATCAGCTCAAGAAATCACCATACGAAGTGGAGAGTTCGTTTTCTAATGCTGGAATCCAGCCTCCACCTGCTGAGGTAAGTAGTGAATCAAGAGGGGTAAGCAACCCCGACTCAGATTCCATTCCTATTTCGGATTCTAGAAGCAATAAGAATGTATCTGTTCTAGTTAGGACATATGTGCCTAAGCTCCTTTATCCTCTAAGGGAGAAGAAAAAGAAATTGGACAAGAAATATTCTAAATTTTTAGGAGTTTTTAAAAAATTTGAATTTAACTTACCATTGATAGAGGCTCTCCAAGAGATGCCCGTATATGCAAAATTGTTTAAAGAACTTCTTACAGGAAAAAGGAAATTAGATAGAGATGAAGTGGTGGCACTTACAGAAGAATGATCGGCGATTATCACAAATAAAATTCCACCTAAGCTAAAGGAAATGGGTAACTTTACTATTCCATGCTGTATAGGTAACTTAGAAAGAGTAAGTGCTTTGTTTGATCTGTGGGCGAGCATCAATTTGATGCCATTGTCTTTCTTTCGATAGCTCAAGATTGGTGAGCCTAAGCCACTAGTATCGTGCTCCAAATTCCTGATAGATCCATAACAAGCCAAGGGGAGTGGTCGAGGATGTCCTAGTAAAAGTCGAAAAATTTATCTTCCCTGCAGATTTTATGGTTATAGATATGGAGGAAGATAGGAAAGCTCCACTTTTAGTAGGTAGGCAATTCTTAGCAACCGGGAAAATATAGATTGATGTTCAAGAAGGAAAGATTATTCTTCGGTTATAGGACAAGGAGGTATCCTTTAATGTGTACAATTCTATAATGTATCCTTTGGATACTGAGAATTGTAGTTTTATTGACTCTTATTACCCCATTATTGACAATCTTCGAGAATCTTCTTGCAGGTACGATGAGAACATGGAAGGACAGGGTCTGAAAGATGATAAAGGTTGTGATGCACCTATTGAAGATTGCTTCTAGCTGAGGAGTAGGTTTGACGATCTCGAGAGGGTGGTCAAATCTATGCCAAAGTCATTATTGGATCAACCTCCAAAATTACAGCTGAAAACTCTTCCGTCAAATTTAAAATATGTTTTTCTTCAGCCTCCAAATAACTTACCCATTGTAGTTTTGTCTCTTTTGACAGGTGAACAAGAACCAGCTGCTCGAAGTGCTAAAGAGATATAAAGGAGCTTTCAAATTGATAATCCAGGACATTAAAGGGATCAACCCAACATTTTGCATGCATCGGATCTTCTTGGAAGACGAGGTTAAGCCCTGTGCACAATCGTTACATTGGCTAAACCCAAACATGATGGATGTGGTAAGAACTAAGGTTATAAAGATCCTCGATACAGGTATGATATATCCCATCTCTAACAGCTCATGGGTTAGTCCAGTTCATTGTGTACCAAAGAAAAGGGGTACTACAGAAAATGAGATGGGGGGAACTTATCCCTACTCAATCGGTCATCGGGTGGCGCATGTGCATTGATAGGTTGTTCGGCGGTAGTTGGAAACTGCATACCAAACTTCTTAACTTAAGGGCAGTGTACCCTATCGTTGTCATGTAATAAATCTAGTCTCTAAGTCTAGGTATCGATCCCACAGGGAAAATACTAACAAGCACCAAACTACTAGGCTTCCTAACGTGTTTGAGCGAACAAATAAAGTGATTAAAAATGAAAATTAAATCTATACTACTCTAAATTAAGTTAACCTAATGATCCACATTCAATCTTTATCTGTACCGAATTCGAAATTAATAATGTAGGAGGCTTGCCCGATCTATGAATATTAATGAGGATGGCTTTATTTAATCAAATAAGGATCAAAACATACAAAAATTACTAAACCCTAATTGTGCGATTTCAAACAATCAAAATCTAGCGGCTCTAGGTCCCGTGATGCTTCTTAGCCGTATTCCCTTGTTTAGAGGAGGTCTAGCTCAAGAAATTAGAAAATAAGTACCCGTATGTTCCACGGAGATGTCAATTCAAATGGTTCCCGAGGGTTTATTCTAGGTAGGGCTAGAAATATGAATTCGGTGACATAAGGACTTTGTAAGACTAGATCAATCGCAAAATCAAACATAAATAGGAGAAATAATAATTTACATGCAAATCTGAAAACCTAATTCGACAAAATAAAGATCGAACAATATAATGGAATCAATCAATGAAAACAAGTTGTAAAGAGAAAGGAGAAAAGTAAACTTATGCCGTTTTCTAGTTAACCAGATCTTATCGGTGTGAAATCGTTGAAGGGGAACCACTATATACAGATCAAATCTCGAGGATAATCAATCACAAATGGGGAAGATTCATTGTATAACTCGCACATCAACCTTTATTGTAGAAATCAAACTCAAGGTACAAACCCTAGAACTTCATCAAGTTCTTGGTACAATAATGAATGAAAGATAACCCATAAAATGTTCTAAAGCAGGTATTTATATGTTTCTAATCAACTAAAATAATCCCAAAACAATTAGGAATAAAGTAGGCAAATAAAATAGAGAAATTATGGTGAAAAATCGAAATAAAATAGTTGTTTTGCATGTTACTCGGTCGATTACTGGGTGTACTTTCCGAGTACACCTATAATGTCATGCAAAATATAGAAAGCTTCATCGCCACAAATTTGTTTTGCCATATATTATTCTTTCGGTATCCGATTGATGCGATTTTGGATCTGTTGGAAAGCTAGAAGAATTATCTACAACGTTGTCTCCAATGAGCATCTCCAAATTCGGCCTCGAATGGCCTCGAAATCTGGTCCAAAAATCTGATCTCATTCTTTCTTCATAATCGGACTCCAACATCTCGCTTCTCTGTTTCCTCATCTCGGATCTCAACCCCTACTCTATCAAGCTCAAGAAATAGGTCAAGTTGTACAAGTCCTTGGTCTCATCGACCTCGGGCTACAACAAAAGAAGAAATAACCATAAATTACAGGCAAAATAACCAAACGATACCTAAAAACAAAAACACGCAAAAATACAAAAAAATGCATGAAATGAATGTGAAATATTAGTCAAATTATCCATCAAGAAGATTCCATAACGCCCAGAATATAAGGTCTAAACTGACCTTATCAACTACCCCACACTTAGAACTTTTCTTGTCCTCAAGCAAATAACTGAAACTCAGAATCAAGCAACCAGTTTTCACCTGAAAATCCAACTAGAATTTAAATATGCAAGGTTACCAATTGCAAACATGTAGAAGCAATCCAAACAATAATAGTAACCATCTATAGACAACAAATATAAGTACTATTGTTTCACATACTTAAACTAATCAACCAAAAAGGAACGGTGAGAGTCTATGCAGCTAGTTTAATTTTCCTCACAGATTTCACTCAAAATACGCTCATATTAGTTCAAGGTGAGAAATAGCACACAAAATCGAACGAAGAACGCATCACAGAGCAAATTAATGGCAATCTCGGTGCAGCCATTGACACTAAGGAGCAAAATTAAAGTACCTCTTATGGGGTTATAACGTTCTGAGGTTAGGGTAATGTATGGCGGAAGTCATTTAGGTGTACAACTCCATCAATTACTGTAACACCCCGGGTCTGATCTGCCCCACAAACCACCACGTGTCTTTCCACCATGCTTTGTCCTCACTCGCATTCTTCCTAGAAATCACTTCCCAGGAGGTCACCCATCGTAGGATTGCTCCAAGTCAAGCAAGTTTAACTTTGGAGTTCTCCTCGAATGATCTACAGAAAAGAAGATGCATCTTGATGGTATAGGTAGGACATATCAACCCATATAAGCTCCTTCTTGACCGTACCGTCCCATTCCAGTACAGCCTCGAAGTCGCTTGCCTTCTCGATACTGTCCCATACCAGTATAGTCTTGAATACCCTCTCATTCTGGTGTAGTCCAATTCATTCCTGCCCCCAATCGGCATCCTGCAGGCTTCTTGGGATCGACACAGGGACTCTGCCTCAAGTTCGGCGATCTGAGTCTACCTCATGTTTGGCAATCTGACTCTGCCTCAAATTCGACGATCTGAGTCTGCCTCAAGTTGGGTCGTTACAGGCCCACCAGCTTCTGCCTGGTTCGTCCTCGAGCCACACTATACTGGTAGAGGGCTGGCTCTGATACCACTTGTAACGCCCCGGGTCTGATCTACTGGCCCCACAAACCACCACGTGTCTTTCCACCATGCTTTGTCGTCACTCGCATGCTTCCTAGAAACCACTTCCCAGGAGGTCACCCATCCTAGGATTGCTCCAAGTCAAGCATATTTAACTTTGGAGTTCTCCTCGAATGAGCTACCGAAAAGAAGATGCATCTTGATGGTATAGGTAGCACATATCAACCATTATACGCTCCTTCTCGACTATACCGTCCCATTCCAGTACAGCCTAGAAGTCGCTTGACTTCTCGACTATACTGTCCCATACCAGTATAGTCTTGAATACCGTCTCGTTCTGGTGTAGTCCGATTCATTCCTGCCCCTAATCGGCATCCCGCAGGCTTCTTGGGTTCGACTCAGGGACTCTGCCTTAAGTTCGGCGATCTGAGTCTACCTCAAGTTCGGCGATCTGACTCTGCCTCAAATTCGGCGATCTAAGTCTGCCTCAAGTTGTGTCGTTACAATTACACTGAAAACTTAGAATTAGAAATTCTGGGCATACGAAATAGAATGGAATAGAAACTGCATCACTAGTTTGAATAATACATAAACAACTTGATTTGGAACAATGTGTTGAAAAAGAAACACAGAAGAAAAGAACATCATAAATATTTACATTAACTGACAGAAATAATCAGGGCGTAAGAATAAAGAAAACCCGAATAAAAAGAAATCATGAAGAGAAATAATGGGGAATCGAGTTCCATTAAACATGTTGGAACAAGTTCACAAATTATATAACATTAATATCCCAAAAACGATTTTCACAAAGCAAGTAATTGGAACCCACCCCACACTTATTTATAGAACATATCAAAGATTCCGAGAAAAAGAAATGGAGAATCTGAATCACATATGAATTCACAAAGGAAAAACACACTGAGAATGAATGTCCCTTAAACATTCGAGGAAAAGAGTTTAGACACTTAGTATTTAAAACCCCAAAAAGCACATGAATTCTTTATTTAGACCTCATCCCAGAAACACAAACAGAACAAGTTGCTACTTATTTGAATAAAGATAAACAATTATTCTTTCTTTTTTTTTTCTTTTTTTTAAAACACATAGTGAGCAATCTCTTTTTGGAATATAATAAGTGACAACCTAGAACTTACCAGACTTGAAGTATGGAATCAGTTATTCAGTATAAAATAAAGGAGAGGATGGGTAGAAGGGAATCAAAGTGAAGGAAATTTGGTTTGTAGCTTTAAGGCATTCGCCTTGTAATGTGGCTTTTTTAAAGAACAGATTAAAGCTAAAATTAGGGTTCTAAGGGTTAGTTTCATGCGTTAGGTTCAAATGGGACTAAAGTGAAAAGAAATGTGAAAGACATGTGTGAACGTGTGGCAAATCCTAAGGGTCTCTACATACTATGCTCTACTTGTGTTAAGTGCATGACTAGACTAAGTTCTGTGATCTAGCACTCAATGTCTGATTTTACTCTCAGAAAAGAATGGAATCGAGGTGAAATGGTCCCAATTGGCTCATTTAAGTACGAAAGCGTTATAGTGTGTTCTTAGTTGCTTTTTACTCATCCGTTGTTCCTAATTACTATCTTAATTCAAGCATGGAAATAACGGTAAATGATAGAACCAGTATAGATGACTACCCTTATTAGTTTCATGCAAAAACATTGTTCAAATTTGTCTATCAAAGATAAACAAGCTAATTTCCAGCATACTTAGTTCAGAATTTCAGGTTATTAATTCAAAAACAAACAATATGGTTCAACGACGGGGGTAGCTAGACAATCATGAATCCCCTAAATCAGAACAATTATTCTTTTATTCAGTATTAACAAATAATTTACACATGCCAACATACCACACAAGAACTGAAATAAAAGAAAAAATATCAAACTAAACTACACAAGTAAACTCAGCAAAATAAAACAAGAACAAATTCAGAGCGTATGCGATGCCACCCTAGACATAGATTGCACTTACTCCGGAAAGTAAAATGAGAGATAGTGCAAAATTAGTCTAGAGGGAATAATTAAATAAGGCTGAAAGTAAAGGAGGAGGGAAATTTACTAAAAGTCCTCCGATGGAGGAGCGGCGGCATTTGGAACAGTCCCGATAGTTTAACTGACGTTCCCATCCTTTTGTTCCCGTCCTTCGATTGATGTGCACACATGTGAGGCTTAAAAAGAAAATAAAGTAAGCTAAACAAAAATTAGCACAACATGCAAGGTAATTAAACACAATGAAGAATAACACTAAACACATAAGAAGGAAATCAATTATAGATATGGGGGAGGAGTTCATGCTAAATGAAAGAACAAACTGTCATAAGAAACACAAAATATACAAGAAGCAGAATATGTGCAACTGGAAACTGTGATAATGTAGAATATATAAGTGTAAGCATGACATAGTAAAGAACAAAGGTCCTAGTAAATAGTAAGTTCATCAAAGAAAAATAGGTTTTTCATGAAGCACACCTATGTTCCCAATTCCAATTTCTAATTGACAGCCATACAAAATCAAATTGAAGCATTGAAATAAGATAACAGAGCATCAAGTACCTTTCAGATCATGAACCCTAATTCTGACTAATTCGAATACATAATCACAAATTTATACTCATTGATCAATGAATTAGAAAGAAGAAAGAGTAGAATCAGACCTTGGTGCCATTATCAGTTAATTAGGTTAAAATTTACACTTATAGGGGCTGCTAAAATTTTACAGAAAATCAAGGAAGAGAGGGAAAAGAGAAATGAAGAAAGAGAGAAGGTGTGAAGAAGAAGAATAATGAAGAATGATGATGAATGGAGAAGAAGAAATTGAAGAATAATGAGAAGAGTTTGAAGAGGGAGAAGTTGAATAAAGAAAAGAAGAAAAAGAATAGAAGGAAAAGAAAAACAAGTTTGATGTTTGTAATTCATTAATATTTTTTCTTAAAAAAATAGGTGTACTTGGTCGAGTACTGGGCGTACTCGATCGAGTACCCCAGCGTACTCGGCTGAGTACTGGGCATACTCGACCGAGTACGCCAGCGTACTTGATCGAGTACTGGGTGTACTCGGTCGAGTACAGGCCATCCAGTAAATTTTTTTTAAACATAGTTACCTCAACTTCTTACTGTGATTTTTGTGCCATCTTTGCTCCTCAACTCGTGCATTTTACTCCTTCAAAACAAAACAAAACAAACACACAAATGTAAAAATACAAAATAAAAAATAATTTAGAGTTTACAAGTTTTATGTTTATAGACGGAATAGCTCGAATTTCTTTGATATTTGTTTCACCAAAAATAGAGGAGGAAATACCTATTCTTGCACTTCTTCCTTCATGTCCTTCTCTTCCTTTTCCTCTTAACTTGTTTACCTTGTGGTTCAGGGGAAACATTCATTTTAAGAGCCGAAAGCTCCATTAAGGATGACTCAGGCGCTAATTCAACCCTTTCTTTGAGCTCGTTGAACCTACCTTCTACTTTGTCCTTGTTTACTCCAGCTTCTTCCTTACTTC
>CAOJCR013373124.1:0-11847 GCA_948330485.1 Euphorbia neoarborescens | reverse complement strand
GATGATGTGTTTCTGTAAAATCCGAAAAATAAATGGTCGAGAACTAAGAGATCTCGAGAAATACTTGAACAAACGGATCAACAAGAAGTTGATAATAAACTTCAACAGATGGTTGAAGAAAACATCAATAATTCTTCGCATGAAGATGATAATGATGTAATACCAAGAAGAAGTACAAAGGCTAGAATGGAGAAATCTTTTGGACTAGATTCTATTGCTTACATGTAGAGGAAGATCCTCAGAATTACAGAGAAGTTGTAAATTCAATGAAAATTCATTTATAGAAAGAAGCCATAAGGAGTGAAATTAATTCCATACTACAGAACCATACTTGTAAATTAGTGGATCTTGCTCCGAGAACTAAGCCACTAACTTCTACGTGGATTTTCAAACTGAAAATGTAGATGAAACAATTGATAAGTACAAGGCACATTTCGTCATCAAAGGTATTAGAAAAAAGGAAGGCATTAACTATTTTAATACGTATTCTCTTATGTCGAGAATAATATCTATTATAATGATTCTTGTAATTGCTGTATTGCATAATTTAGAAGTACATCAAATGGATGTGAAAATAGCCTTTCTTAATAGATAACTTGAAGAAGAGATCTACATGCAACTGTTAGGACCGAATTTATCCTGAGAAAATCAATTACACAACGGAATACCAATTTTAATTTTCCTAGATCTGATCCCGTAATCCCAATACTGATTTCGCCGATCGAACTCCATTAATGTGAAATTGAATTAGGAGAAGGAGATAATGAACAAAATTAAATTAAAAGAACATATCTGAAACTTGCGGAGGTCTCTACAAGAGATAGAAATTAGATCTGCAGATGTATATCCTCCATAAACAAATGCACAATCAATGTTGTGGATCCATATCCAAGTTAGCAGGGCAAGAATAGGAAGAAATCGTGACCCACATTGGAAGGGAGAAGAAAAAAGCTCCCTATTTTTCACTGAGAAAAATGCAAATGTATGTTTTCCCCTTCACTTCCTGAGAAACACGTTGTTGTCTTTCAAAAACATGGAGGCTGTAACCTCCTGATAGACTTAAGTCTATCTTTATCTGTCCATTCATTATGAATTAATTTTGACCGGTCGATTTTTAACCGCCTCAAAATTAATCACATGAGTCATTAATTAAATCCTTGTGTATTTTATTTTAATTTCCAATTTTACTCCGCGTAAAACTTGATTAATTAATTTAACTATAGATTAATTTAATTAAATATGTCAATTACATAAATTGAACTTTATACTAAAATTTAATTTAATCCAATTGCACATAAATTAATTAAATTAATTACACTCATATTAAATTAAATAAGTTAAAATAATATATATTTTATTTAATTAGTTATTTTATTTTATTTAATGCAATTAATTAATTAATTAATTGCATTACGTAAACTTATTAATTAAATATATCGAATTTAAAATTAATTAAATCAAATATGATTTTCAATCTATATTTATTTAATTAGCTCTTTCTTATCATTAATTAGCTTATCTAAATTTAAATAACCTATGTGCAAGATCATATGAGACTGTCTACATGTTGACAATGGACCCAAGGCCAACAGACTACTAATGGGTTCTAGCAAACCTTAGTAGCCCCTAATTAAGACAACTATGCAGACTCTCTCAAAGAGATTTCATCCAGGTAGTTGTACTCATATTATTCCTTGCCAACTGATATCTATTGTGAATAGCAATGGCCATGGCTCCATCATCCCGTAATCTACTAATGGCATTTCTTAATCTAGAATGGATTGTTAGATCAAATGAGTGCCCAACTCATTTAGGTGTAGTTACACACTTAATATTCCATCCTATCAAGTGGCCGGTGATATCATTTCAGTGGGTGCTGAGTGGCATATCCTATCCACTCATTATTAACATACATATGTTCATTGGCCTAACCAATCATACCCGTATGCTCATTGGCCTAACCAATCATACCCGTATTTGGAATCCTGTTATAGACATGTTAGGTGTATGTCAAAGTGTATAAGATCCCACATTATGTTATAATGATCTCAAGTCTGAAGATAAAATAAGTTTTACCCAAGAAACACTTATAATGACGAAACTATATCGTGTTTCTTTTCTGGATATATCCAATCCCATGTGGGGTCTATATATACCTGCATCCTTGACTATCAAACAGTCAACCAATGCAGAATTTTATAGTTCTATTCATTCCTATGACCTAAAACAAACCTAGGACATATATTTATGATGTTAATAATTGGAATCTCTATTTATTACTATAAAACAAGATATAAAATAAATAGATTCTTACCTTTGTTAAATAACACAAAATGTATATTATACAAAGTATATTAAAATGTATAATATACAAAAGAAAATGCCTACAAACTAGGGCACACCAATAATCTCCCACTTCCACTAGAGCCAAGTAGGCATGGCCTCCATTCCTATAGACCTAGTATGCTTAGTTCTGCACAATAGCATATTCCTAAGTCAATGGATCAACGACATTCCTGTCAACCCTCTGTAATGCAATATCACCTCGATCTATGATCTCTCAAATCAGGTGAAAATTTCTGAGTACATATTTGAATCTCTTGTGTGACTGAGGATCCTTTACCTATGAGATGGCCCCATTGTTATCACGAAATACCACTACTGGATCTAGGTAGAGGGGACCACTCCTAAGTTAGTGATGAATTTCTTGATCCAAACAGCTTTCTTTATTACATCACATGTCGCTATGTACTCAGCCTCTATAGTAGAATTTGTAATTGTGGACTGCTTAGAGGATATTTAACTAATAGCCCTACCATTTAGAAGAAAAAGACAACCAGATTGTGACTAGTTCTCATTGTCATCGGTCTCAAAGCTAGTATCAATGTACCCAATGACAACTAACTCATCTTAACCTCTATACACTAAGTAGCAATCCTTAGCCCGATTATGGTACTTAAGGATTTCCTCGACAATAATTCAGTGGTTCTTACCCGGATCTGACTGGTACTTGCTCATCATACTCAGTCCAAAAGCAACATTAGGTCACATAGATTACGAGATGGAAATAATAACAAATGCATATGGTATCACCTTCATCCTCTCCCTCTCCTCCTTCATTTAAGGGGAGTCCTTCTTACTAAGTTTCACCCCATGATGCATAGGTAAGAATCCCTTATTTGCCTTGTTCATGTTGAAATATTTTAGAACTTTATCTATGTACATCTCTTGACTTAGGCCTAGAAGCCAGCACGATCTATCTCTATAGATCCGAATCCCTAGGATCATCTCAGCTTCCCCCAAATCCTTCATTGCGAAGCACTTACTCAACCACTGCTTTACCCTTTAAAGTGTTGGTGTGTCACTTCCGATCAGAAGGATGTCATCCACATATAATATAAGGATTGTGGTAGCGCTCTCATTCACCTTATTGTATTGTACGCATAGGGATCATCTAAATTTTATATGAAACCATATTCCTTAATAGCTTTATTAAACCTCCTGTTCTAAGACAAGGATGCTTGTTTCAATCCATGAATGGATTTATCAAGCTTGCACAAATACTAAGGATAAAAACCCTCAGGTTATGTCATGTACATATCCTCGAGTAGCCTTCCATTTAGAAAGGCAGTTTTGATATCCATCTGATATCTTATAGTTATACCATGCAACTATGGCAAGAAGTATTGTAATGGATTTGAGCATAGCAGCTGGTGTGATATTTAATTCCTTGAACTTATCTGAAGCCCTTCACCACTAATCACCCCTTGAAGGTATTGTAGCCTTTAGTTTAAAGCACCACTTGCATCCAATCACCTTAGTACCGGCAGGTGGATCTATAAAGTGTCATACTTAGGCATTACACATGGACTGCATCTCAAATTCCATGGCCTTGTGTTATTCATCTGAGCTGTGCTAAACATGGCCTCCTAATAGGTTTTGGGTTCTTCCTAATCAAAGACATAAGATCCACATCATCAGTCATGAGAAATCTGTATCTCTCTGGCTGATGACGAAGCCTATCAAACCTTCTTAGGTCTTGTGTTACACGACCTATCTCCTCAATTTCTTATGGAGTAGGATTAGTGACCGAGTCTCCTCGTGAAGCTGTGGATCTTGAAATTTCTTAAGTTAAACTATACTCCTACTATCTTTCTTGGAAAGGAACTCTTCTTCCAAGAAATAACCCCTTCTGGCTATGAACACCTTATTCTCATCCGGGTCATGAAAGTAGTAACTGATGACGTGTCGGCAGTGATATAGATTTTACTGCTCTGATCACTCAATTCAAAGGCATGTGTACCCCATCATTTTCGAGTAATAAATCTGGTTCTATAAGTCTATGTATTGATCCCATAGAGAAAAATACCTCTACGATATCTAATCTAGGGTTTTAGCGTGTTATAGGAGATAAAATAAATTCTGAAAAATAAACCTAAATTAAGTTAAACTACTCCTAATTACGATCCTGTCAAGCAAACCTTTATAAATGAAATTGGTGGAAAAGTCTACTGATGTTTTACTGACCTGTGAATAATAATGGGAATGAAACTTATTATCCTAACTAGCAACGACTGAATCAAAGCGATGCAAGTATTCTAATTAATATTTATACAAGCTATTGATATTGACTCCTACTCTGTTAAGTACCTAGGGTAAGATCATCCAGAGGGTCCGCCTAGTTCTATAAATCAGAAAATAAGTACACTTAAGTTCTGCAGGGTTATCAATGCTCTCGGTTTTCCAGTTATCGATCTTGATCAGGTAATAGATATGAATCAAATTAATATTCATGTTTCCAAGGCTATCAAATCACATGCACAATAATAAACCGAATCACGAACACAACTTAGACCTTCAATTGCAAGATCAAATTAACAAGGAAAGATGCAATTCATGCATACAATTACGAATAATAATTCTAGCAGATCAGAACTCTGAATCAAATAAAAAGAACGAAATAAGGAAATCTTAGGTCAAACTTAGAATTGAATCGATGGATTCTGGCAGGCGAAATATCTCGTAAAGGTGAACCTCCATTGGAAAACTCACTTGTAAACGCAAACTAATAATTCTCAAAAGGGAAGATGAAAAGTAAACGCTTTCAATCTATAAAATCTCAATTTCTAAATATAAAGACGTTCGTAAACTTAGCTAGGGTTCTTGAGCAATTTGCAAAACAAAAGATAACTGAAATATACAACATAATAAGTATTTATATGTTCCTAACCTAAAAAGAAACCAAAATAACTCAAAATTCTGCAAAATCTGTGAATCGGTCATGTCACGTCGTGACCAGCCAAAATTCTCTTCTGAGCGAAAACATTCTTGAACTCTGCATTTTTGGCCTACCATATCGTGACATGTATCCCGTCACGTCGTGACCAACATTTCCTCTCCAGCTCCTGATTTACTTCTGAAACTCTATCTTTTTGCGCTGTCACGTCATGACCTTCTTCCTTTCATATCATGACCAACTTCCTTTCAGCAACTATCTTCTTTTCTCAGACTCTTGTGCTTCGCTTTCCATCTCTGACCCTTAAACCTATCTCCCAAAAGGTACAAAAACGCATTAAAGCATTAATATCAATGAGTCCAAATAAATAACCATACGAGAGTCCCCAAAACAGAGTCAAATTATGTACAACATCATCTAAAACTTATAAAAACTAACAAAACAAATCATAAGAGCAAAAAACATAAAACACGAAACAAAACACACGAAAATAAAACAAGAATATCGCCAAATGATACAAATCATAGCCAAGAATATAAGGTACTAAATGACCTTATCAACTACCCCCACTTAAGACCTTGCCTGTCCTCAAGCAAATAATCAGAAGCTCAGGACAACAACATTCATTTTCACCTAAAAACCTAGCAATGACTTAACGATACCAATTCACCATTCCTCAAGCGTGCATCACAGTCATCAAAGTCATGTGAAATTCATATAGACAACAACCATTACAAAATGCACACTTTCAAGTCTAAACGGATCAAATGAAGAGGAACGTTCAGGATTTATATAATCGAATACAAGTGGTCACTCAAAATGTTCTCATTGCTAGGTGAATCAAAGAAAAAACACATAATCATGCATAATGTACATCACATGGAAAACTAATGACAATCCTAGTGTAGTCATTGATTAACGAGAAAAATCAGAGAACCATTCAGGGTTGTTGGTAGGTGTCGACAGTAGCTATAAAAACTACTGCACTGATTACTCAACTCTAGGACAGTGTGCCCTGTCGTTGTCAAGTAATAAAATTTGATCTAGAAGTCTAGATATCGATCCCACAGGAAAGTACCCTACAATCACTAAACTACTAGGCTTCCTAACGTGTTTAAGGGGAATATAAAGGTGATAAGAACTGAAAATTAAATCTAAACTATTCTAAACTAAATTAACCTAATGATCTTCTTTCAGTCTTTATCCGTACCGAATTCAAAATCAACACTGTAGGCAGCTTATCCGATCTATAAATATTTATAGGGATGGCTTTGTTCAATCAAACAAAAGTCAAAATATGCAAAACTACTAAACCCTAATTATGCAATTTTAAACAATCAAAATTAGTGACTCTAGGTCTAGTGATGCTTCCTAGCCGTATTTCCTTGTTTAGAGGTGGTCTAGTGCTAGAGACCAGAAAATAAGAACCCGTATGTTCCACGGAGTTGTTAATTCCAACGGTTGTCTATGGTTTAATCTAGGTAGGGTTACAGATATAAACTCAATCAATTAGGGACTTTGTAAGACTAATTCGATTGCAAAATGAAACACAAATAGAGAAATAATAATTAGCATGCAAATTCGAAAACCTAATTTAACAAAACAAAGATGGAACGATTTTATGAAATTAATCAACAAAAATCAGGTTGTAATCTCACATCAAATTAAATAGAAAGGAGAGAAGAGTAAACTTATGCCCTTTTCCAATTAACTAGATTTTATCGGTTTGAGATCGCCGAAGGGGAACCTCTATAGAAAAATCAATTCGAAGAGAATAATCGCAAACGGGGAAGATTCGTTCTATAACAAGCACATCAACAGTTATTGAAGAAATCGAACTCAAGATACAAACCCTAAAATCTTCGTCGATTTATAGGTACAAGAATGAATGAAAGATCCTCTAAAATTTGTATAAACTATCTATTTATACGTTTTCTAATGAAATAGAAGCATCCCAAAACAAACAGGACTCAATTCGGATAAGAAACTAGTAAATTAGGTCAAAATAAAAGTGCTGTTGATCGTCGGCTCGAGGTCGATCCATTTGGGCCCGATGTCGAGTTGGAGGGTCTATTCAAACAAGCCTATACTCGAGTTATAGGCTCAAGGTCGAGCCCAGTGTGTCCATCTCGAGCTAGCCTTTTGGCCAAGCTTGTCTGTACTCGCGTTCTGGGCTCGAGGTCGAGCTGAACACTCCTTCTTGAGTCAGCCATACCTTTCTCGTCCGATATCCAAGTTAGGTGATTCAAGATCCATTAAAAAAAATTATCTTCAGCTTTGTGTCTAATGGGAATTCTCAATTCAGCCTCTAGATACCTCAAAATGCACTAGAAAGATGATGAACATACATGCTTCAATGGAATTTGAACTTTTCACCGATTGCACACTTCATCTTGTTTCCTTCATAACTTGCTCATCTGAAGTTCAAATTCGATGATCTAATACTTGTTAAAAAGCCCACGAAGAGATATTTGACTTCGCTTTAAAGTGAATCTTCTGAATTAGCCTCCAACTATCTTGAATTTAGCTCCAAAGATCTGAATGAATTATCACCACTTTATTGGACCTCCGTCCCACTTTCTATTTATATTCCGCTGGGGTTTCAACCCCTGCATATTCTACCTAAAAAATGGCTTAAAATATACAGGTCCTTGGTTTTACAACCTTTGACTAAAGAAAACTAACATTAACGAAATAACCTAAAAAATAACCAATATATACATAAGAGACCTAAATGCTAGAAAAGCAAAAAATGCATGAAAGAACACACAAAAATACACGAAATGAGTCAAATTATCCGTTATTAAACCATAACAATACCTAAAATATAAGGTCAAATATGACCTTATCAACTACCTCACATTTAAAGCTTTGCTTGCCCTTAAGCAAATAACTCGAAACACAGAATATTGACATAAGCTTTTGCCCGAAAACCTAACTAGAGTTTAGCCATGCCATACCCATCAATTCCAAGCATGCAATATCAATTCAAACAACAAAATGGATACATACAAACAACAAATATATATATATCTAACAAGTCCAAACCAATCAAATGAGAAGGAGTGATTAGAGCTTATACAACCAATCATTGCACCTTACTGGATGTCACTCATTCGCTCAAAGGTTCAAGGTAAAAAAATACACACTTAACCATTGCAAAGTACACATCACATAGCGATCAAATGGAAATCTCAATGCAGTTATTGGTCAAGGAGCAAAATCAGAGAACCTATTGGCTTGTAATGTTAGAGGTTATAGGGTAGGTTTGTTAAAAGTCAATTTGGGTCTACAACTCCCTTATTCAAGTTTGAAAACATAAATTGGTTAAACACGGGTGCAAATGAGAACAAAATTGAATCACTCATTTCACTTTTTCTATTAGTAACTAGATATGGAAAAGGGAATGAAAAGCAGACAGAGGGAAAACACCCCACACTTATATAGAAACACACGAAAGATTCGGAGAAAAGATACAGAGAATTCCAAATAAAAAAGATCACAAGGAAACAAAATGGGGAGATAAAGTTCCTTTAATATTTGAGAAAAAGGATTTAATAAATCAAGTACTTATAACCCTAGAACGCATATGATTTCATTGTTTGGAACCCACCCCGAACTACAAAAGGCTAGTTGCGATTTTATTGAATAAATAATTTCTTTTTTTTTCTTTTTTTCTTTTTTTTTATAAGGGAAGAGTGATCAATTTGTACATAGAGTGAAGGACACACCCAAAATTAAAGATTTGAAGTACTTTAACCAATTTTAACTTGACATAAAGGAGAGGATGGGTCGAAAGGAAAATCAAAGTGACAGGAATTTGGCTTGTAGCAGTAAGGCATTTGCCTTGTACTATGGCTATGAATAAAATGGCTCAAGCTCAAATTGGTTTATTCTATAGGATAATTAATTTATAGGGTTAGAAAGGTTAAATTTATAATGTGCAAGTGTGTGCATGTATTAGGGATTGAATATAGGCCCGAAAACTCAACAGACAAGGTGAAAGGCTTTTAAAATTTTTGTATTCAATTCCCATTGTAACCGTTTGGTGAATATGAAGGATTTAATTTCTAATATATCCTATTTAGGGTTTAGGAAGAAATTAAATAGAAAGATCTGATGCTTACCATTTAATCTCCTCCTGAGAAGCCACTGAATCCTGGAGATCCAGCCATAGAGTAACGCACGAACTCCTATTGGCTGCAAACCTGTGCTAGTAGAGTGAAGGCTTGATCGATTGCTTCATGGAATCTCACCAAAAGGCAAACAGAAGAACTCTTCTCTTTCTCCATTAGGTATTTCGAGAATCACTCCTTAGTAACCTAGGGTTTTCTTATCTATTAGTTTATATATGGACTATAGAAACCCTAGTGGGCCTAGGTGTAGAAAACGCAGGCCTTCTCTAATTTTAGGTCCAATTATTTTGATCGGTCCATTTGGATTCCACCGATCCAAAAATATGATTCCGTAAATAGTTAATTAAATCAATGCATTATATTTTAATCTTTCAATTTTTACCGAATAGTAAATTGATCAATTAATTTAACTATAAATCAATTTAATTAAATATGCCAATTCTTATAATTTGACTTTAATCAAAATCTAATTAATTCTATTTACACATATACACTAATTAAATTCCATTCATAATAAATTAATTCAATTAAAATTCTATGCAATATATTTAATTAAATTATTTACCATGTGTAATTCAATTAATTCATAATTAATTACCACATGTGAATCTACGAATTAAATATTTTAGATTTAATTTTTTAATCAAATAAAATATGATTTCTTCAATCCATATTTATTTAATTAACTTGATCTAACCTTATAGACCAACATATTTATAGCCAGTTGTTCGATGTGTTTGATCCTTGTAAGACTGTCTTTATATTGGCAGCGGGTATGAAACCCACAGACTACTAGTGGGTTCTAGCAAACTATAGTAGCCACCAATTAAGACAGCTAGCAGCATCTCTAGTAGAGATTAAATCGTCCCGGTAGCTGTACTTGTATTATCCCTTACCAGCTGATCATCTGAAGATACATTTACAGTAAAGGGAATGGCTCCGTCATCCCACACTATTATATCTTCCTTGATCTAGATTAGATTGTTAAGGCGAATGAGTAGCCAACTCAATTTGGGTGCATCCGCACACTCTCAATCCTAATCCATCAAGTGGCTAGTGATATCATCTCAGTGGGTACTGATTGGTAATTCCATTGACACATTCACATCACCTATATATTCACTAGCTTACCCGATCATACCCCTATTTTTATCTTGTTACATATACGTTAGGTGTATGTTAAAGTGCATAAGATTCCATATAGTGATGTAATGCTCTCAAGTCTAAGGATAAAACAAGTCCTACCTAAGAAACACAGTAATGACGACTTCACCTTGTAGTGTTTCCTATACAGATCTGTCCAGTACCATATAGGGACCATATCTACCTGTATCCTTGATTGCCTCACAATCAACCGATGGACAGGTTTGTTGTTCTATTCATTCCCGTGACTAGAACGAATCTGAGACCTATTAATTTATGATTTACAATCAATCGATTCCCTATTTATTATACAATAAAAGATATAATCAAATAGATTAATTCCTCTACTCCATAACACTAAATGTGTATAACACTAAATGTGTATTAATACAAAGTATTAAACTGTAAGTATAATATACAAAGTAATCTATGCCTACGAATTAGGGCACACTAATTATCTCCCACTTACACTAGCGCCAAGTAGGTATGTCCCTAATTCCTATCGATCTAGTATGAACTTGATATTGTAAAATCGCCAACGTCTTAGTCAAGGGATCTGTGACATTATTCCTCATGTCTACCCTCTGTAATGCTATGTCACCTATATCCACGATCTCTCGTATCAGGTGAAACTTTCTGAGTATATGTTTGGATTTTGTGTGTGACCGGGGCTTCTTAGCTTATGCGACGGCCCTATTGTTATAACAAAATATCATTACTGGGTCTAGTATGGAGGGGACCACTCCTAACTCAGTTATGAATTTCTTAATCCAAACAGCTTCCTTTGCTGCATCACATGCGGCTATGTACACAGCCTCTATAGAAGAATCTACAATGATGGACTACTTTGAGGATCTCCAACTCATGGCTCTACCATTAAGGAGAAACACAAAACCAGAATGCAACTGACTTTCGTCCTCATCGGTCTGGAAACTAGCATCAGTGTACCCACTGACTACTAATTCTTCCTGACCACCATATAGTAAGTAACAATCCTTAGTCCTGTTAAGGTACTTAAGGATCCCCTTGACAGCACTCCAGTGGTTTTGACCCGGATCTGACTGGTACCTACTAGTTATACTTAGCGCGAATGCGACATCAGGTCTTGTACACAACATAGAGTACATGATGGACCCAATTGCCGAAGCATATGGAATCAACATCAACCTCTCCCTTTCCTCTTTTATTTGAGGTGAACATTTCTTACTCAGTTAAACCCATGGCGCACCGGTAAGAAACCCTTCTTAGCCTTGTCCATGTTGAAATGTTTTAAAACTTTGTTTATGTACGCCTCCTGACTTAGGCCAAGAAGCCGACGCGATCTATCCCTAT
>CAOJCR013367281.1:0-11119 GCA_948330485.1 Euphorbia neoarborescens | reverse complement strand
TAATAAATATTAAATTCATATAAAAATCAACTTAACATGCAAGAAGCAGTTAAAGCATGGAAAAATCACGGCATCAAAACTCGGGGCGTTACAGTGACTACCTAGAAAGTTGAAGTTGAAGTGCAAAATTAGTATTCAGTTAAAAATAAAGGAGAGGATGGGTCGAAAACGAAATCAAAGTGAAGGGAATTTGGCATATAACTTTAAGGCTTTTGCCTTGTAATGTGGCTTTTCAAAGAACATGCTACAACTCAAATTAGGGTTCTAGGGGTTAGTTTATGCGTTGAGTTCAAAGGGGTTAAAGTGAAATGATTTGTGAAAGGCATGTGTGAACGTGTGGTAAATCTTAAGAGTCTCCACATACTAAGCTCTACTTGTGTAAAGTGCAAGACTACACCGAGTTCTATGATCTAGCGTTCAATGTCTTACTATCTCTCTGAAAAAGATTCGAACTTAAGTGAAATGGTCACATTTGGCTCAAATAATCCTTACTTTAAGTACAGAAGTGTTATAGTGTGTTCTTAGTTGCTTTACTCTTTCGTTGTTCCTAATCACTCTCTTAATTCAAGCATAGAAACAACAGTAAATGGTCAAACCACTATAGATAACTATCCTTATTGGTTTCATGCAAAGACATTGTTCAGATTGGCTAACAGACATAAACAGGATAATTCCCAGCATATTTAGTTCAGAATTTCAAGTTATCAATTTTGAAAACAAACAATGAAGCTCAATTTCATGTGTAGCTAGAGGGTTATGAAATCCTTAAATCAGAACAATTCTTTTATTCAGCATTTATCACAAAATTTACACATGCCAACACACAAAATAATCAATCTAAAATAAAACAAAAAACTGAAAATTAAAACTAATCCTAATCAAGTAAAAAAATTCAGAATCAATCCAGTCAATTTAACATAAAAGCAACCACTCCGGCAAACAAAAATAAACAAACACCAGCATGCAATCCACTAGTCATATCCTATCATGCACCACCTAACTAAAGCATAGGAAAAAAAATAAAAGGGAGAAATTTCCTTTTCTCACCCCATACCTAGAATGCACTTTCTCCTGAAAGTGCAATGGAGCAATGCCTAAGTGAAGGGAGAAAAAGGGAGAACTCATAAATCTATAGGCCCAGGTGGTGGTGGCAGAGGAAGCGGGAATGGCCATCTGTGCTCTCTACAGTAGTAGGATGTAAAACCCTCGACACCGGCTATCCTCTCATCCATGCGAGTAAGCCGCATATCTACCTGGCTCTGCCACTGTGTCTTCCGTCCATATATGTCATGGAGAGTCGTGAAAAGTCTGTCAAATTGGCTGGTCAAAGTCACCAATGGCTCTCCACGTTCCATCTCTGCTGCGTGCCCCTCCTCATCTCTGTGCTCCTCAAAATCTGGCACTAGTGCTGCTGGTGCCTCATGCTCATGATGTAATGGGGGTGCGATGAACTGCAAAATATCTGGTCTGATAGGTTTGCTATGTATAGCAACCATACTGTCAGTGCATCTAGGTGTACGTAAGTAATGGGCTATCCTGGTGATCAGGTGTCCCAAACCTGGCTTGCCATTGGCCCTCTTAGCCCTGGAGATAAATGCGTTAAGCACAAATCTCCTTATATGAGGCCTAATGTCATCTCTCACCCTTATCAACAGCATCAATTCATTTTCATTAATCTTGTTTGCCATGGGTTTCCCCCGAGAAATTCAAAGTGGCAAATTTATAAACAAAAAATAGCACTGGATCACTCAAACATGATGCCTTCGTGTTGCTAGGCATATAGTTCCCTCTACCCAAGGTCTCTTATACCTCCCTCGGGCTAGTATCAGCGGCCATGAATAGACATCACCAGGGATATCTAACACAGCCTTAAGCATGTCTTCTCCCATCTCGTACTCAACCCCAAGCAAACGAAATCGCATACTCTTCTCTCTACACCATAAATGACCTGTAGCAACACATTATCGAAGTGTTGCCCATGAGTGTTGCAATAGGATTGGTAAATTTTGGATCTATGGCAACACATTTAGAAAAGTTTGCATTAAATACAAAATTGCATTTTTACATACTTCTTGCAATATTTTTTACAATTTTTATACAAAGTGTTGCAAAAACTAAGGTGTGAATTATTATATAATATGTTTTCACAACATTTTTAACATTGTCTCGGATTTATAGTTTGTAATTTACTTAAAATTATTGTTGTATGTAGCAAAAACATACAAATACCTATTACTTTAATATATATTATTTTCTTTTAATTTGTATTATTATAAATTTGAAGTGTTAAAGTTTACATGTCAACTTTCTATTATATTAGTTTTTTATATTTCAATTTTTATAACTTTTTTAACTATTGTTTAATTATTATTTTTTATTTTGTAACAATTACATTTTATTTTTTCTATTTCAATTTTTATATTTCAATTTTTCAGTATCATTATATTAGAAATCATATATATTTTTTTCTCTTGATTTTATTATTATAAATATTTTATATATTTTAATATCAATGTTAAATCACGTGCGACATCATCTCGGATTTATAGCTAGTAATTTATTTAAAATTACTATTGTATGTAGCATAAACATATAAAATATCTATCGCTTCAAAATATATATATATTATTTTTTTTTAATTTATATATATCGAATTTGAAGTGTTGATCAATTTTCTATTACATTAAATCTTTTTATGTTTCAATTTTTATAACTTTTATAACTATTTTTTAATTATTATTTTTATTTTATCATAATTACATTTTATTTTATTTTTTTTATTTTTAATACCATTATATTGAAATTATTATTATTATTATATATATATATATATTATTCTATTATTATAAATTTATTTATATATTTTAATATTAATATTATGTTACTAACTAATAATTTAGTTAAAATTCATACAAAATTGGGTGTAGGCTAAGTTTATTTGGTCATTCTCATCCATTGGATTCACTCGTCCAATGGATGAGATCGACAAAGTAAGTTTATTTGGTTAAAAACAAAATAAACATAGAATTTCTCTACAAAATAGTTATTAGTTTAAAGGACCCGGTTATATGCACACACTTTGTTTCACACACTCTACACACACATGCATCTCATCCGTTCATTCTGTTTTCATCCAAAGGATCATGATGAGTCTGTGTTATAGTCCATTGAATGAAAACAGAATGAACGGATTAAAACAAAGTGTGTGCATATAACCGGATCCTTATTTAAAATATATAATATAAGTGAAGGCTATACTTACATTGTTTTTGACAAAATAAATATACTTTATAATTATCAATCATTAGATTCACTCATCCAATGATTAAAAATCACAGAGTAAACTTACTCTATCAAACTCAAACCCTAAACCATTTCTCTTATCCCTCGTCTTCTCCTCTCTTCTCCCATTTTTCGCCTCAGTTCTTCCCAAGGGCCGGTTCTCAACCTAAGAGCCACTTTATCGTCGGCTTGTATCCCTCCTCTTGGTCGCCGACTTTAATCCCTACTCTGGTGCTCAACCTTGAGACAGACGATAATTCCATCACAAGCTAAGTTTTCCTCTCTTCTCTCTCGCCTCATCCCCCTGTCAATTCTTTTTGGCAACTCTCCATTTCTAATTGCTTCAACCATGCCCTTTATTGCACTATTATGCTCTTTAACCCTCCCTTTAGCTGCAATTTTGTGCGTCCAATCTAATTATATTGCTTATAACTCCTCGGGGTCTATAGTTCCTGCCAAACTTAATGTTCCTTTGGTCCCTCACTCTCACGATGATGTTCGCTGGTTGAAGACTGTTGATCAGTATTATTTTGGTGGGAACAATTCTATTCGGGTAAATATTTTTCCTTTTTGTAATTTTAGCACTTCTTACTCTAAGTTTGACTAAATTTTGATGGTTTGCGAGCAGGGCCATGTGTACAGAATGTTATAGAATCAGTAATGTCTTCATTGTTCGAGGATAAGAATCGCAAGTTTATCTATGTTGAAATGGTTAGCATTTTCTAAGTACATCTTATGATAATTTCTAAGCTAAAATTTTGGGTTATTGTATAATAAATAAGGTTCTTGATTTTTATGGTTGGACTTCAATTTTTCAAGCCTTCTTCCAGAGATGGTGGAGACAGCAAAGTGAAATAATGAAGGTCAAAGTCCAGGAGCTTGTCACCTCTGGTCAACTTGAATTCATGTGATATTTCATGAATTGTAGTTCATTGATTTGATGTTATACTTCCATTTCCCAAACTGAAGATTAGATTTTCGTTCCTTGTATTATGAAGTTTTGAATCGGTTTGAGGTTCAGTTCTCATTGCTGCTAGGGGCTCTGACCCAATGCTTAGAATATGGGATCTATGAAAACTAGGTCTGTTTTAATATCTGTTGGGAGTGACTGCTGATCGTTTATTTCTTTTAATGTCTACTTTCATCTGAAGAGAAGAATTATAGTAGTGAATATGGAATTAACATATGGACAAGACACATGAAGCTCGAGCCATAGGAATCTTTTTAACCCAACAAGTGGCAAAAAATTGGGAAAATTGATTTTCTGGGGGAATTACACTGAGTAATTTTGTCGGAGGTACTTTGGATGTGTTCTGAATTTATAAAAGTCAGATTTGTGTTGCAAGTTGTGTTGATCCGGATGGTACTGTAAATGTTTTGGTATTTTAGAATCCTATGTAATCTCAAACATGAATTACATTAAGGGTAATGTTATTGGAGCTTCAACTTTTCTCTATCAGTTTAACAGTAAAAACAATTATATATTTAATCAGAGCTACTTTTGTTTTTGTTGTTGATGACATTAATGATGCAAGTCATTAGTTATATTTGACTAGTACTCTACCCTATTCGTCCTCTCATTTTTGGGCATTATTCTAATCAGATTGCTATTGCAATTACATTTGGTCTTTGATCATTGCTCAGATAATGTTTCTATTAGTTTCAAATTTTTGATAAGAAGTTATACCTTGCATTGGAATATATATATTCAGTACTTTTTATTTGGATGTCTGGTTCAAAAGTGTACTTAGTGACAAGATCTTGTCCAAACTTACTACAACAACTAAGTGTTAAATGATGTTTTACTAAATTATTTTAAATTATTTTAGAAATGGGTATCTTAAAGAATTGAACCCATTTATTAAAGTATAAATTACATTAGAAATGGGCATCGAAAAGTGCTTTTATCTGTAAGTTTTGTATTATTTGAATCAAAAGCATAGGATTCACATAGCTATGCCAATTGTTCTTTACTTCGAATTCCTTAATCTGCCACCTTTAAGTAGCTCTAATACTCTGAAATTTTCTGAAACTTTTCAGATTCTCGTATGGTGAAATTAATTAGGGGTTTTATGAAACTGTGTAGACATTTGTAGAAAGCTAGATGTAGAAGATTTTTTGAATAGTATAAAGCTCTCTTTTACTATTTTGTCACTGAAGTTTTCATCTAAGAAAACCTGATATTGCAAGAGCACTTCTAGAAATATTATGATACAGTTATGCCATTCCTGAAAGCTGTTTTAGTGAAGAATGTGATCGTAATGCGATTTTATTTCTTAATTCCCCGTGAGATTCAATTGTATTTTATTTTCTTTTGTCCAGTTTTCAGTCACAGAAGAACAATGGCCACTAAAATTGTCTTCAGTCTTATTAGCTCATTCAAAGGTCTGTCTCTATCATCAAGCTCCTCATCTTCCTTTTTCAACGGCCATACGAAGGCCTTTTTTTCTGCAACTCCGCCTCTCTACCGATAAATTCTCCCTCTCTAGTGACAATTCAAATGGCTCACAAAAAGGGGGTTGGCAGCACTAAGAACAACCATGACCCTAATGGCCAACGTCACGGCGTCAAAATTTACATCAACCAAGCCGCTAAACCCTGCGTAATTATTGTCCGGCAGTGAGGCATCAAGGTATTTTAATTTTCAACTCTTTTTTTATCAGTTCCATTGATTATTTCAATTGTTTCGTAATTTGATCGGTTGCTTTCATTGTGATGGTGATGTATGAACACGTGTTATATGCTAGCCGCTTGAGATTATACTCTTTGTTTCAGCAGCCTGGGGAGGGATTGATGAGTCATCATCTTCAAATATTTTCGGCTCATCTATTGTATCATTATTCATTTCAGTTATATTTTAGGAAACATTTGAAGTTCTTTGCTTGGTGAATCTGATTGTTTAATTCTAGGTTGGATTAGACACCCTTTATGTGATTAAATAGGCATCGCTTATCAGGCTTTTCTCTCTATTTTCCTCTATTACATGGAATTAGATTTCAGAGTTCAGACTTAGCTTCATCTACAAACCACCCTTTGAGCTTAAGCTAACATTAACAGGTAGAAGACTTTTGGAATCTCATACCGTAAGCAAGAACAAAGGAAGCTAGAAGTTTCACCATCAACCAATTAAAAGGGAGCAAGGACAATGCGAATATGATGTAAGCTTTTCTGATGCTCTGTGGCTGAATATATTTTGGGGAAACCTAAGTTTAAGCTGCAGTCTAGAAAAGTTTTCTTAATAATTGACTGTTAAATTATAATAAGCTGAATTTGTTATCATCAACTTTCGTTTTAAAGGTTGTTTAACCATAATGGGGGAATTGCTATTCGAAAAATGAAGCAAATGTCTTTAACCTTTGATATTATAGAGTTGATGACTATTGCCTTGTATAACAAAAAGAGAGTGATTGTAATAACAGTAGCTCAATTTTACAAGCTTATCTGTTTGTCGTTCTGACCTACCCCTCAAACTATTTTAGATCCACTCTGATTTGTGCATCATGCCTCTGACTCTAGAATTAAATTTCACATTAGATAAAATCTGTAAGTTCAGCAATCCATATTTTAATAACAAGTGAAATAATAAATACATGTTTGTAAACTTTTATATATATATATATATATATATATATATATATATATATAGCTTAAAAAATTAACAATAAACAGAATATATAAAGTAATTTGTTTCCATTACAATTATTTGATAAAGAACAAACGGAAGAAAACATGTATGAATAATTAGAAAGTTGACTTTTTGAAGTACAGAATCATATAATTGTAATATCCAGGTAATTAAAGATATGAAAAATGAATATCAAACACTATGAATGGTTGATAAAATAAATGTAATCAAACAGCAAAGAAACCCATTAATGTCAGAATAATATTATAGAATTATGAGATTGAGAACATTGTTTATTGTCCCATTCTGTAACTTTTGTCTTTGCAGGAAATTAGAATTTAGTTTCCCTATTTAATTTCTTAGATATGATGCCAATTGTAGGTAGAGGTTGATGATAAAGTGATCAAAAAGGTGAAGGAAAACATGACATTGCTTCTAAAGAAATTGGCCGAAGATAACCCTGACATGAAGATTAGTATGGATCTTTGTGAATCCAAATGTGAAGATGAAAATATCTCTTTTTAGTTGTGTATTTTTAGCTTATGTACTTTGGATGTGTGTTTTTTTTCTATTTTGATTTTTTATATCGGTATGGATTATTAGTGTACTTTTGAAACTATTGTATGAAGCAATACTTTTATATGAATAGTGTTGAGATTGCTACTAATGTTTAAATGTGTAAACACAGAAGTGTTGCCATTGTGAAAAAATGTTGTATTTGCTATTTATATTATTGTTAGAAAGTGTTGCTATTGCTGAAAGGTTGTATTAAATTATTTCTATAAATAAATATAACTGTTGCGATAGATAACAAAATAAAGTGTTTTTATAATTTTTTACTATAAGAAGCGTTGCAATTGAAATAAAATGGTTGCTAAAAAGTGTTGCAATTGCATTTAAAAGTGTTGCAATTGCTTGCTAAAGTGCTATCAGAAAGAGTTGCAAGTATGTATAGAAACGTTGCAATTGTTATTCAAATCGTTACTATAAAAGTATTGCAATTGTATATAAAAGTGTTGCAATTGCTGTTTAAAATGTTACACTTGATTACGCTTTCACTGTCTAGGTAACACCCAATAATATGTTGCCAAAGGGTATAATTGTGCTGCTAAAGACACATCTGGCAACATTTTTATTTAGGTTACTAAAAATAAGAAAAAGTGTTGCCATAGCCACCTTTGGTTACGGCCCATAAACCAACTCTTTTTTTTCCGAAAATGTGTTGCCTATTCCCTTTTGGCAACACTTAAGTGGCATTAGGCAACACTTTTAGAGAGTTCCTATAGGCCATTTATGGCATACGTGATACGATCAGTGATAATATAAGAAGTAGTATAAAATTCCACAACCAACTCTCTATAAATCGGGGTCCTAGAGTTACAAATGCAGTCCATCCTAACAAATCAAATTTCCCTCTAATATCATCCTTATAAACACAGCTTTCAATCATCATCAAAGAATTGGAAAGTGAACATTCTAAAGAGAAAATGGATTTGTACTTCGTACGTTCTTCCTCTGAAAGAAGGGGAAATGGGCACCTAAAATGCCTCGAGAGGGGTGTAAGCGGAGCCATCTGCTGCTCTCTGGGTACTGCATGCTGCCCAACATCAGTGAGGCCATCTAGGATGCCTTAGGTTGATTCCCTATGTCTCTTAGTAGAACGCTTCATCCTGAAATGTTATAAATCAAAACAATGTATATGTTACTTATGCATGAATTAAATATATGCTCTCAACTAGTTCCAATATACCTCTAAACAAAGCTAGCATTCTACAACAACATATATATACTATGTAACTGAAAGTAATCAGCCGTATAATTAAACAGAAGACCTAAAAGTTTTAAAATATACACTTGGGTTTCTAATCCAGCATGCAACAAGTATGAGCAAAAATCCTTTATATTGAAATTCTCAAGTATATTAACTCTTAATTCCAAAAACCCCAACCAATTAAGCAAGTAAATGGGTTATCAATAATTTGAAGCACAAAAGAAAAATCATCATATCAATAAACCCATTTCTTAACACCATTCATCTATAATTTCTGATGGATGAATTAAGAATACAAGGTGGGAGAAGAGGTCATATAAGCAAAAGGAGGTAACAATCAGTAGGCAGACCTATATTAACAGTAATACACAGATGAAGAATGGATATCCAAGCAGCTAAGTAGTAAGTCACCGTATCATCATAAGAAAATAGACTCATGGCAATCAACAACACTCTCGAAATTGATATATAAGGAACACATACAAGGAGAATTATGAACCCATAATCGTCCATACCCCAAAAGGAAAAGAAAACTCATGTGAATTCAGAGAAAAGACACCCATCCCTAAATTCTATTTTAGTTAGTCAAACCACACATAAATCACACCAAATAGCAAGAGATTAAATAAATTTGAAGGGAATGTGTAATGAATTCGTACCTAGGACTCATGGTGCTGAAATTAGGTCAAATAAAAATCCCCAAACTTGAATCTTACAAAATAAAGAGAACGAGATGAAAGAGACGAGGAGAAGAGAGAGAGAGAGAAGTATAATGGAGAAGGAGAGTGAGTAAGAATGGCTGCTAGAGGGAAAAGAGATACAGAAGAGAAAACGAAGAAAGGTGGAAGAGAGGAAGAAGAATAGTTATTTAGTCGATTTAAGGACTTTCTTTTTTATATTTATTTTTTACCGTTACAATTCAAAAACACGACGTGTTATCCGAAGGAACACGACGTGGTCCTTTGTTTAAATTTTCATTCGATATTTGTGTCATAACTCGGCGTGTTGCACCCTTAACACGACGTGTTTATCAAATTAATTAAAATGTCTTTGAGTTCTTGTAACACCCCGAATTTTCGCACGAAGTGCTTTGTGATTTATTTTCAATATGGATTATTTTCTCTTATTATTATTATTGTTATTATTATTATTAATGTTATTATTGCTATTATTATTACTATTATAGTTATTATTATTATTACTATTATTATTATTGCTATTATTATTATTATTACTATTATTATCATTATTACTACTACTACTATTACTACTATTATTGTGTATATATATAATTATTTGTTTTAATTTTTATTTATTTATTATATCTAATTCTAATTAGGTTAGGAAGAGAGAGTTTTGGTAGGATAATTATTCCTAACTCCTTTAGGATTTGACTTTATCTTTTTTCTTCTATTTATACTCTTTGCTACATGAAAAGACCCAAAATTCAGCAATCATAGTATATCTCAATCTTGATTTTTGTTCCTTGATTTCTTCTAAGCTTTGCTTGCGTTTTCTTCCGTATTCTTTCTATTCTTTGTGTTACGTTTTCTTTCCTTTTGAGGTAACTAAACTTTCCATTCTTATATGTTCAAAATTGAATTGTGAAGGCATCATTGGCATGGTATGAATAAATTTTCATATGATGTTTTGGGTTTTAAGTGATTCATGGTTCAATTCTTACATTCTGTCAATTTTCCAGCCTGCACTATTTTGAGTAATATCAACATATCTTTTGATTTATGTCTTTTTTTAGTAATTCTAAATCCTGGTGTTTGTTAAGAGGTTTTTTGAGAAACCTTTATTTGTGAGTTTTGTCAAACTTGGTGTGTATCCTATTCAAATTCGCTGTTGAAATTGAGTCTTGAATCTGTTGACAGTTTTGAACGACCTGCTGCTTTAAATTTTTTTCTCTCAAAATATAAGTCGGTTTTTAATGATTCTTGATTCTTTGGATTGCTAAGATCTAGCTTTAAATTTCTTTATAAGAAGGTTTTGTCAAAATCGCAAGTCTTCCTATCTAAAGTTTGAGTCTAAGTTGGTTCATATTTTCTGTCCCCGAAAAAATTCCAAATTGCACTATTTTCAGTAAAAGTTAGTTTCTCTTAATCTGTAACTCGGTTTTACATGATTCCCATTCGATTGAAATTTTACAACATGTGGTTAGAACTCTCTTTTATAAAGGTTTGCCAAATTTTGTGGTTTGGATGCTCGAAATTTTGGTCGAAATTGGACCAGAATGCTGTTTTCTACACTGAATGTTTTCTGACATAGTGTTACTTAAAATTGCATATCTTTTTGTACAATGATCGAAATCGTGAAATTTTTATTTCTAATTAAACTTAACATGTAAAGGAAGGATTGTATGATATTTTTTTTTTGTAGATCAGTGGTGGTATTTTTAAATTGTGTTTGTGGTTTATTTTTGCAAAGTTTTGGTT
>CAOJCR013367039.1:0-11569 GCA_948330485.1 Euphorbia neoarborescens | reverse complement strand
AAATCGAAAATTGGAACTTGCTTTTCGAGAAAGAAACGAATGAAACTAATAAAACTCGGTTTGAAAATTTTGTTTTGGAAAGTGGTGCTTACGCTACAAGTAGCTTAGTACTCTTGTGAGCACAAGTGACTTGTCTTTGTGGACTTGTCACGAAGAGATAATAAAAAACCGGGCACAAAAAGTGGTGGGAAGTGATAAAAGAAAACGTTTCCAAGCGAGTGGAATTTTCCTTTCCTAGTAGCCCCCACTAAGAGACGGACCCAAATAGTCACTTGAGGCTTTCGGAGGAAGTCTTTCCAAACTACATGTGTGCGTAAACGCATGCTCGAGTTTTTAATAAAATCAAAATAAAATGATTTTTTAGAGAGAACAAATTTTCGGAAAAGAAATCCAAACTCGGATTTCTAGAAAAAAATTTTGGAGTCGCCACCCAGTTCTAAGCTCTACCGGGAATTAATTCACGGTATTACTCAGACCCTAGGCTCGAATCCAAAATCGTGATCTAGAGATCGGGTTCGGACAAGGCATTTAGTTATCCTCTTTGAAAGACCTTTCAAGAAATTGACATTGATTTGAAGTAAAACATTTCCCTTTGCATAATCCTAAAACTTAGATTGATTTTAATTGGACGTTTAACTTTAAGTGAACGATCAAACGAAGAGCGATAAATAAAATAAAACAATAAACAAGCATAGGAAAATAAAATAATTATACAACCCAATCGAATCGATAAATAAATCCTATGGGATACATTTTTTTGGGGAGGGGGTGTACATCCATCTAAGCATGCATTTTGAACATGAATAAATATACACAAGACATTCAAGTGGTATTTAAACACAACAACATGCTTGAAAGTGGACATGCAAGAAGAACGGGAAAGATTAGATTGCTCGGGGTAATGATATATAGGGACACCATATTCGAAGCGTTTTATCGAATCGGGTGTTTTGGGCCGAAGGATGGTCTCGCGACGGCCCGAATGGGTTTTGTGATATTCATTTTTGAAAGAGTTTGGCTCGTATTTTAACTCTTGTGAGGCATACAATTTTATTTGGTGAGTTGGAAAATTCGGGATGTAAATCCCTTCATTGATTTGTGTTAGCGGCCCTAAACCCGGATTCCCGACATGATTTTCTAGATGCAAACGTGTAAACAAGAATTTAAATCTAGGTCCGAGATACAAATATATAGCGTGCTAATTATGGGCAAACATCGGGTTCAAAAGTAAACACGTAATGGAATATTGTAGTAATGCATGATTTGTCAATATTATCTCGGGGAAAAGACATTTATTCGGTTAAAAATCAAAAACCGGACTAATTTCGGCCGAAAGGGGCAAAAACCAAATATTTTTCAAGTGCTAGACATGAAACACGCCGTGTTGGTTGTTCTAACATGTCGTGTTTCTGATGAAAAGTCGAACAGACCCTTTTTACATTGCAACATGCCGGCGTGTTGCAGCTAGCACGCCGTGTTGAGCTAATGAGCACGGCGTGCTGAGGTATGAGCACGTCGTGTTCTGCAAAATTTCCCAGATCTGATGTTCCAACTTCTGCAACACGAGGCATGTTGCCATAAACACGGCGTGTTCACGGGAAACACGGTGTGTTCCATGTCTGTTCATTACCCAACTCATTTTCTTTCGTTCAAAAACACCGTTTAAAGCCCCAGAACCTACTGAGGAGGCCCGGGACTTGCAAAAACAACATTTTTAATCAGTTTGGATACCATATCAGCCACAAAAACACGATCTTTACGAGTAAAATTATGAAAGCATCAAAGTTGTACTTTAAACCCATTTTAACACCGATTTGGTTCACTCAAAGTCCGATATTACCCCAGAACACTTCACAACAGTAAGGGTGCATAAAAATAGTCCAAGGGGTGGTTTTAGTTCGCTTTAACCATTATTTTTAAGTGATTTACCAACTTTTCACCAAAGTTAGCTAGTTTTTGGTTTTTCACAAAACAAACACATTTTTACATAAAAATCTAGCCTTTAACCCATCAAATAGCCAAGAAAAGATGAGATGAAAGTTTAGAGCTCAGTTGGTTACCTTTGTAGTGTGTTTTACGTACTTTGAGTAATTGATACCCGAACTTGCACCAAACGCGAACAAAACACGAACAAACACCGAACGAACCGAAATAACCTTTCTTTGCTTGAGGGGAACTCATAAAAATAGTAACCTTTATGAGTTAAAGCTACTATTTTTGTGGGGAAAATGGAAGGTGGTGAAGATTTGGTGAGTTTTGGTGAAGTTGTAAAGTGAGGTGAAAAGAAATGAAGAAGAAATGGTGTAGGTGGGTTGTTTGGAATCTTTTGATGGATGAGTGGAGCTAAGGTTGTCTATTGGGAGAGGTTTTTAGTTGCTGGAAATCTGAGTTAGAAGAGATGGAAGGAGTTAGAGAGAGTTGGAAGAGAGAGCTTTTCAAAAATCAAAAGTGAGCTCCCCCCTTGGTTAGGGTTTAGTGTGAGCTTTTATATGTCATTTTTTAGCTCAAAATCCGATCTTTTCCCACCCCTTACACGTGTTTCTCTCCCCCTCACACCAGCCATCCACTTCTTTTTTGTCAATCCCAACACCGGATCCCAAATTAGCAAAGCAAAAAGTTACTTTCAAACTTCTTTCTTTCCCTTTTTGTGTAACCTCCTTTTCTCTACTTTTCATTTGAAGTTCTTGTTGACCAACACCAAAATCATGGCTGAAAATTGTAGTTGGGTTGGGTTAGAATGGTTTGGGTTCTTTAAGTGTGGAAAAAATTTTCGGTTCAATCGGTCTGGCTTTTGGTTCGACCGATTCAAAAACCAAACAGGTAAGTTTGATTTTTAAAGCGATAGAGCCAATCGACACGTGTTAAAATTATGTCTTGTTCGTGTAACATGGGCGAGTTCGGGGTCCTCCAAGCGTGTATGAAAACCCGACGAGATACCGGGGAAGACCGGTTTCATCATTGCTCTAGAGAAAAATCTCGGTGCTCACAGATACATTCAAGAAATTTATTAACTGTATGAATGTGACGATATTTTATTAACTGTATGAATCCAGGTGAAGAAGACGAGTGGTACGATATACGTCAGTACAACCATGTCAACAAGATTCATAGGCTGATTCTACCTTTCGTTATACGGCACCGAGATGTCGTAGCAGACGAAAACTGTGGATTTCGAGTTGTAGCTGATTTTGTTCACAGTCGTGAGGACGACTGGCGAATAGTGAGGACCACATTGGTAAATGAAATCAGCTGCAACTGTTATTTGTATAGAAATATATTCGTTTCAGGTATTGAAGAGGATGTACAGCGCATATCGTGGAATGGTGGATCATGTGGTGTAAACCACTGGATGACAGTTACAGAGGATTTATTCCCTATTGCTACCATTTATAACGCAGCTGTCTTCCTATTTGGGAATGGTGATAGATCTGGGAGCACATATTTCTATTGGACTATACTGCCACTCCGAGCACCACCTACATCACACCATCCTGATAATAAAAGTATGATTGGTCACTTGGGAAGTGATTTGATGCATTATATATATTTGGATCTTCATGAGAATTTTTCGACACCATCTATTCCAACACAATGGCATCAAAACCATGACGATAGTGTTAATGGATGGGATTTGTTGTACGCACGAAGAGCCGAACACTGGAACGCACTCGTTCGAACATTGTAAATAATTTGTATATGTACTTAAATTATATTATGAACATGCTTTCATTATTTAAATTATACATGTAAATATTTAAAACATATTAATGAAATGCTCCAACAATATAAACTTTATTTAAGAAAATGACGAATTATATTAAAATGAATTTAGTTCATAAATAATTTTTTGAAGAAAATTACAAATTATATTAGTGTAATTGTAGTTCATATATTGTATGAATGAAATAAAAGGATAATCAACGGCGTTTTTCCCATTTCGCATTAAAATTATCCAACCTCCTTTGGAAATAAGCAACCCGATGTGTAGGTATCACGTCAATAGCTTCGACCAGAATTCCATGCAACTGATTTACCCACTACACAAATTTGATATGGAAAAAATTAAGTAATAAGTTCAACAATAAATAACTACATATTAAAAAAACTTACATATTCAACATTAGTTGCGGAAGTTTCTTCTTCATCATCGTCAGGGTCATTTTCGTTAACAAGTCGTGCATGTGACCACCTCTGGAACCAACTCAGGTAATCGTCGACACAAGCCCCAGGGTTACGACCAACACGATCATAACCGGCTAGTGATAATGCCCCCAATATGTGGGAATTTCTCCCACATAGATGCTGCCCTGTTGGCTGAGTACTCCACCTTGTACAATATACTATTCCATGATCGACATTCCTTCGATGGTTGTATGATTGGCGATGGAATCTGTACGTAACCAACCTGCCTAAGTGTCCGTGCAGGCATGTAAGGCTCAAGAATATCCCTGTACTGTATAATCCCTGAGTATAAAGTCCTCGACACGGTATTAATCTGGTCTACTCCGTATGGATGCCACATGACCTAAAAAAATCGAACATAGTACGAATCAATAAACGTAACGGTATAAATTATTTTATTTATCCATATATTCATACTTTATATGTACATCAATCGTCTGAAGCCATGAAGCCACAGTCGGAATGCCTGGAGAAGTTCCTCAGTGATGGGCTGCGAAGCAACCGTCCACCTCATAGCACGGGGTGCATCCACTGCACCATTCCACTGTCCTCTCTGTGACCTAAAGCAGGAAAAGTACTCATAAATCCAGGCCTGTAACAAGATGAGGCAACCGATAACACCTTATGCGTCCCCTCTCCTGACAGCACCTAGTTGTTGATATAGGTTGGCCAATATCGCCACTCCCCACGCATACGATCCTAACTCCTCCAGGTACTCCCCAATCTTGTAGAGAACGTTTGGCCTCACCCTGTTCCCACTCTTGTCAATGAATAGGGAGGCACCGAACATCACCCACAACCACGCTCCAGCCTACGTCTTCTCCTCCCGATCTCCACCACACCTCTCCAAAATGCTCGATGTCAGTACACCGCCTTCCTTCCACAAACCCTCCTCAACCATCGTTCATCGACCCATACAGAGGTACCCTATACACATCCTCTGCATATCATCTTATCTCGGGTCCTCAGTCACCATGTGTCCCTCAACTGGGACCCTTAATATGTACCACACATCATGCAGTATGATAGTCATCTCACCGAATGGCATGTGAAACGTGTTTGTATTCGGCTACCAACGCTCAATGAAAGCAGATACCAACGACGTATCGATGTGTGAAAACATAGTCCTGGGGAGATGTCCTAGTCTTGTCTCATCAACGTACTGCCTGGCCATGTCTGGTATCCCTTCGTACTAGCTCCTCAATCTACTACAATCTGCCATCCTATTATGATATTTACTATTGCACCGGTATTCACCGTCATACATCTTTGAGGCCACATGTCCGAGAAAGCTCGGGATAATGGACCCACCGATTGGTCCACCATTGATGGCATCTTGTACTCTCCACTCATTCCCTCTGACTTGCCTCCCCCGAGTCTCAGTCCCTGAAACAAATAAATATTATTAGTATACTCTACATCATTAATTATACGAAGATAAATAATTATATTAATTCAAACTCACTTGATCTCGACACAGATGTCGTAAACTCATCTATCTCTACCTCCACCTGTCTCATCCGAGTATGGATCTCTGAATAAATAATAATCTATAATATTAATATTCACTACTATATAAATTAAAGATGTTTGATTTATATTAAAAATTATTCATACTCACTTGAGCTCGATCCAGAAACCGCAAACTCATCCACCTCTTCCTCCACCTGCCTCTCCCGAGTATGGGTCCCTGAATAAATAATAATCTATAATATTAATATTCACTACTATATAAATTAAAGATGTTTGAATTATACTAAAAATTCATACTCACTTAATCTCGACCCATAAGCTGTAAACTCATCCACCTGCGCCTCCACCTGCCTCACCCAAGTATGGGTCCCTGATGTGTACCAAGAACCAACAAACTATGTATCAGTATGCGTAGCTAATTCAGAATACTGATACATAGAGTCTCCTGACTCCTTCTAGTTACCTATCGGCGCATAGTACTCAGTCTCCATCCTAGTAGGATGACCCAAGGGTAAATGCACTGAATGCCGTACTGGTACATCTCACAATTTCGCGCTGGTGCTCCCTCTCGATGTCACGTTGTCTGCATATGGAAGCATCGATTCCCCTCTGTTGGGTATGTCGCAAGCCAGAATCATCTTCTGACAACTGCTGACTGCTAGAATCAACATTCGATTTCCTACCACTTCCTTTGCTCTATGCAGGTTTCATATTATTATCATTATCATTATTATTATTATTATTATATAAAATATATATTATAATACAAATTTTTTCAATATAAAAATTAAATTTTTTCAATTAAATTTTTTCAATTGAATATATATACAATTAAATTTTTTCAATATAACATAACATACAATTAAATTACAACTTAAATATAACATACAAATAAATAAAATTATATATAACATACAAATTAAATATACATATAATTAAATTTTTTCAATATAACATACAAAATTTTTTCAATTAAATTTTTTCAATTAAATTTGTCAATCATAACATACAAATTAAATTCATGCAAATTCATAACAAATTCATACAAAGTTTATTAAATAACATAATAACAAAAAACGTAATAACTAAATAACATAATTTAATTTTTTTCAATTAAATTCATACAAATTCATAACTAAAAATAAAATTAACATTAAATATACAAATTTAAAAAAAATTTAACAAAATTTTTTTTTTTTGTATAAGGGGACATTTTCCGGTGCCGACCGGGAGGCTCCTGGCCGACGCCAGAAAACATACAGATTGATGTTTTTCGGAAAACGTCTGTAGACGTTTTCCGGCATTGTCCAGGAGGCTCCTGGCCGACACCGGAAAACGTTCCCCTATAAAAAAAATTCAAACACGAAATCTAAAGTTCGAGCACGTACTTTCAACCCGAAAAGAGATTTCCCCAACCCTGCCATTTTACTTCGAAATAATTTCCTTACAGTGAATTTTTTGAAATTTTTTTATATGAATTTACATTACATTTCTATCCATTACATAGAAAATTGTAATGGCAAAATTGTAAATTTTAACAGAAATAATTAATTCAGTCTACAATATATTTTTCGTGTTAAAAATATTTTGTTGTATTTTTTTATGTATCAATGTTTGAATGTTTTAGAGAAAAATTTTTTTTCAAAGTTAAAGTTTTAAAGCTAAGGGTAGTTTCATCTTTTGGAGAGGCGGTATTTAGTAACACCCACAAATTTTACGGGTTTAATTTTAAAATAAAATTATAATTCGTTTGTGTTCGAATTTTTTTTTTTACTAATACCGTTAAAAGATATTAGAATTTTATCCAATTGTAAATTTATTTTTTATTCAATTTTAAAGTTCTTTTAATTATTTTCATACTTTTTTATTCTATTTTAATTCTTTAATTGTTTCAATTATTTTAATTTTAAGAAAAAAATATTAAAAATAAAAAGGATAAAAAAATTAATGACAATTGGTAACATTTTTTACTCAAAATTAGCATCGTACTCGGAATAACTGGATGATGTCGGAAGAAAATGTCGTATCTAAAGAAGACCCTTGAACCTGATCAAACTCCTCTATCCGAATAACAATAGAGATACCAAAAGGGTAGAGCCCCTGGATGGTAAGTCATTTTATCCGCCCAAATACCGGATAAGGATGACTAATGTTGGACCCTATTTTGATTTATTTTTTAAGATAATAAAATATTATCTAAGTGTGTTTGAAATTAAGTTAATCCTTGTTTATCCAACATGATGCCCTTAATGTGTGTATTAAGTGTGCAGATTTTAGCTAAACTTGTCTCCAAGTACCTCTGTTGATTACCATATATAGAGAGACAAAAGGGAAGGTACAAGTGCTGACATCAGTTCAATGCCATATTCAGAAAGAAATCAGTACCATCATCCAACTAGTATCAGCCTCAGTATAGACAAACAGACAGCACCATTGGAAACCCCTTGCTGAAGACAAACAACCTAATCAACAGTCATAATACATCTAATCCAAGGGCCAGCACTCAATGACTAGTCTTTCTGAAGAAGTATAAATAGAGAAATTCTTTATTTAAACAAGGTTACCAAGTTTTTACAGAGAGCATTTCAATCAAGAACACTAGCTAGAACTTTCGAAAATCTCTGTAATATTTAAGAGAAAGAATCCTTAAGTTTATAACTTCAATTGTTTAATTCTTTCTTGAGTTGTAAATCTTTCAATCACTTGTTGTTTGTTTTCAGTACCACTGAGGGTAAGTAGTAATTAGTTTGGATAGTTCGTGAGGAAGGTACTCAGTAAGTATTAGACTAAGTTGTAAATGTTTGCTTCCTACTTGAAAAGAATCATAGTGTATTGAACTCTCAGAGGACGGTACTCTAAGGACTGGATGTAGGCAACTGTGAGACGAACCAGTAAATCGCTGTGTTTTTTTTTATCTTTCAACCTTTGCCCTACTGCTGAATCTTATTCTAAGTGTGCTGATAGTATCATACTAAGTAAAATTCTTTTTCTTCGTTGCTAAGAAATTCAATCATCTACTGAATTCAGTTCATACTGAGCAAGTCTATATCTCAGTATATCCTATTTTTCACGCCTTCTGTTTTTCGCCTTTTTAGCCTTCAAAGTTTTAAAAAAAAATACAATTTGCCTCCCTCTTGTCTGATTTCGTCCCCTACTAGGATTCACAACTAAAATACAGAATAAAGATCACCGAAGATCTCCTAGATCAAGAACCAAAGACCGACTCATGGCCCAGAACCGAATAGGGCCCTTAACCGGCTTTATTCATTCACTTTTACAGAAGAATGATGACGTGGATACACAATCATGCCATGTTGTAATCTGTCCCCTTATTGGGAGACAAAAGAATATTTCTAACAGAATTCAGTTAAGAAACAGCCTATACAAAGAGCCCCATCTCACACAAAGAGGTACATTTTTACATCACCACAAATCTTACTCTTTAAAACTATTTTTTCAAAGATTATTCTGACTTAAGTATCGAAGAATCCCCTAAATGGACCACCAGTATTTTTTTCTGTTCATTTTTAGGTTTCTCAGTCAGACAACGGTGACCATTTTAGGAAATATATTTCAACCCGAAGTGGTAACCCCTAAGGATCTTGCGTATCTTAACCTACCGCTGAGGACCAAGTTCCCGCCAGGCGGTAGGGTTGAGATGGACCGAGGGCCAGCAAGCGCCGTCGGTACGGACCTCTGACTTACATTTAATGCAACATTTATTACCCTATGATTGAAAAGCGGCTTGATAAAATCGAGACAGCAAAAAGAAGGTCTCAAATACACCACTGACAGGAGACAAGACAAAAAGGAGAATCGTGTCCCTCGTCAGACCTACATAAGGAACATCACCCCCTATCATCCAATAGGGGCGAAACACGTATACACCATTAAAGGAATATAACCCTGAGGACCCATCAGGAAAGAGGTATCTGAATTTATTACACTTACTCCCTCTCTCTCACATTAAATCATTGACTGACTTAAGCATCGGAGGGGATCCACCGGAGTCACCCCTCTTTGGTCAAGATCCTTCATTTTTACAGGTCATTGAAGCAAACCTCAGAAGACACTCATTGGCCGACGATGAACATTTCTTAGACTTGTTATCAATTGGTACGGTGAGCATGGAACAGTTGTGGAATGACCCACCTTGTGTCGGACACAGATCCTTGGGACTACGCTCTCCCCTTTCCCGATAAGGAGGAAGAATTTGGACTTTGGCGACGGATGCGAGTGCCTCCTAAACCCGCCAGAGAAGTGGTGGATCTATCAATAGGCCGTGATGCCTTAGTTATTGACGTCGGGCTTCAAGATTACACCGTTAAATAAATCTTGGTGGACTCCGGCAGTTCAGCGAACCTCATCACCACCCACACAGCGGAGAAAATCCAGGTGGATCACCAAATAATCAGGCCTACATCGTCTCCTCTAGTAGGATTCGGAGGATATCAGGTCCCGGTCATAGGAAAGGTCACCCTAGCTTTGAACGTGGGTGCAGGGGAATATCCGTTGCGAGGAAATGTGGAGTTTATGATCATCGAAGCCCCTTTGCCATATAACAGGGTTCTGGGTTGTCCCTTCCTGTCGACTTCGGAGGCCATTGTATTTCCAAGCAGGATGGAGTTACACGTTTCCCTGCCCGGGGGAGTGGCTAAGGTGTGGGGAGACAAAAAAGCTGCAGAAAAAGGTTGCTTGGTGCAAACCAAACCAGCACGGGAAACGACATCAGAGGATTGGTCTGGACGTGCCGAGCCCGTGGACGAACTAGAAGCCTTTGTTATAAGAGAAGGAAAGGAGGTCAAAATTTCGAAAGAAATGTCTCCCGAGCTTCGGACCAGCTTAACGGTGGTTCTGACAGAGGAGGCTCACACCTTTGCATGGTCCCAGAATGATATCGTCGGGGTCCCTACTTCTGTCATCTAGTATTCCCTCAATGTGGACCCTAAAGCCACACATGTGGCCCAGAAGTGCAGAAAACAGGCCCCCGATAGTCAGGCGGCCGCTAAGACAGAGGTAGCCAAGTTGCTAGCAGTGGGACACATCAGAGAGGTTCACTATACGGCATGGGTGTCGAATATGGTAATGGTCAAGAAATCCAGTAGGGTGTGAAGAATGTGCGTGGATTTCACAGATTTAAACAAAGCCTGCCCCAAAGACAGTTACCCCCTTTCGAACATCGATTGGCTTGTCGACGCGACTGCCGGGTATGCGGTCTATTCTAGCATGGACGTAACTACGGGATACAACCAGATCCAGATGGACCCTGTGGATGAGGAAAAAACTTCCTTCATCACGCATGAGGGGACATATTGCTATAAAGTTATGCCTTTTGGCTTAAAAAATGCAGGTGCCACATACCAGCGCTTGTGAATAGAATGTTCGGTCATCTGGTAGGTAAGACGGTGGAAGTTTATGTAGACGACATGATTGTAAAGAGCAAAAACGAGGCTGATCATCCCAGAGATCTGCGAGAGGCATTTAAGATCTTACAGCGCTTTCGGTTGAAGCTCAACCCCGAAAGGTGTGCTTTCGGGATAAAGGCGGGAAAGTTCTTGGGTTTTATGATTTCGCATCAGGGAATAGAAGCCAACCCCGAGAAAATCCGGGCGATACTCACCATGACACCGCCTTAGACCCTCAACGATGTACAGAAGCTCAATGGGCGCCTGAATCCGCTGGGAAGGTTCATATCCTTCTCAGTCAAGCGATGCCTCCCGTATTTTCGTGCCTTCAAGAAGGATCAGCGCTTCAAGTGGGACGAAGTGTGCCAGTCTACATTCGAAGACATTTAGAGGTTCCTATTGACCCCGCCCCTCCTGAGACGCCCGGTTGATGGGGAACCTCTCATCATTTACTTGGCTTCTACGGAAGAGGCGGTAGGAGCAGTGGTAGTAAGGGAAGAGCAGTAACA
>CAOJCR013366781.1:0-11203 GCA_948330485.1 Euphorbia neoarborescens | reverse complement strand
CATAATGGAATTTATAGGTAGAATAAATTTATCTACTTTGACTAGAACATCTTCCACAATGCCCCTAGGATATCTTATTGATCTATCAGCTAACTAAATGGACATCCTAGTAGGTTGAGGGTCTCCTAGTTATAACTTTTTGTAAATGGAATATGGCATTAAATTTATACTGGCTCCTAAATCACACAAGGCATTTTTAATATATAAATGTCCTATATTGCATGGTATTGAAAAACTCCCTGGATCCTTAAGCTTTTGTGGTGGAGGCTGCTTGCTTTGAAGAATGGTGGAGCAGTCCCTATTGAGTTGAATAGTTGATACATTCTCCAATTTCTTCTTGTTTGTCAGCAAGTCCTGAAATTTGGCATACATTGGCATTTGAGCCAATGCCTCTGCAAATGGTATGTTGATGTGTAGCCTTTTGAAAACATCTAGAAATTTGGAAAATCGTTTGTCCACTTGGTCAGTCTGTCTAGATATGGAAATCTGGGTTGGTACATTGGTGTCTCCTTCTAAATAGAATTTGGATTTGTCTGGTTCAGTACAGATTCTGAGTTGGTCTTCAGTATCGGATCTGCCTGGTTCAGTACAGGATCAACTTCCTTCAGCACAGATTCTGAGTGGGCTTTTTCAGTATCGGTATCACTTTGCTTCTTCTTCAGTTCGGGCAATTCCTTCCCACTTCTCAATGTTATGGCATTCAGATCCCCCCTGGGCTTTTCCTAGGATTTGCTTGGTTTTCCTACGATTTGCTTGGTAGTGCACCTTTATTTTTCGGCATCACTACATTGGATAACTGGTGCATATGAGTTTCCAAATTCTTAATAGAAGACTGAGTCTGCTTCATGAATTGCATCATCATATCCTCCATTGATTTTTTCTCCTCCTCCTTATGTTGAGATGGTTGACCATATTGAGGTTGAAATTGTTGAGGTGGTTGAGTAAATGGTTGCTGAAGTTGTTAAGCATAATGGAAAGGTGGTTGTACTTATGGTTGTTGTGCTTGCTTTGCTTGTAGTGGCCCCCAAGAGAAATTTGGGTGGTTCTTCCATCCTGGATTGTACGTGTTGGAATAAGGATTTCCTTGTGGTCTCTATTGATTACCTCCAACATAGTCACAATGTTCTTGGTTCATATTGAACATTTAACCTCCTCATTGGCAATCAATATTCATGTGTTCACCTCCACAAAAAGAACAAGTTAGTTTAAGAGCATGTACTCCAATGTTGCTGCTACCAGCTCCTATTGATTTAATTTGTTTCGTCAGTTCAGCAACTTGGGCAACAAGTTGAGTTACTACTTCAGTATTGGCACTCCTTTCTTCGTACTCCTCATCTCTGGCATGCCATTTGTAGCTTTGAGCCACCAACTTCTCAATCAACTCGTACATGGCATCAACACCCATAATATCAAGTTCACCATTAGCTATAGCTTGAATCTGAATTTTCATGGCATTCCTCAGTCCATGATAGAAAATTTGAACTTGCATCCACTTTGGGATGCCATGATTTGGAAGTTTTCTCAGAGAGTCTTTGAATGTTTCCCAGGCTTCTAACAAAGTTGCATGATTTCCCTGCTTGAACTGAGAAACTTCATTCCTCAGTTTTATCAGCTTCTGAGGAGGAAAATATTTAGTTAAAAATGCCAGCTCCATCTCCTCCTAAGAACGGATAGAACCTGGTTGTAAATTTTTGAACCATGTTTTAGCATGGCCCCTCAGTGTGAAAGGAAATAGTTTTATTCTGATAACATCATCAGATATTCCTCGGTTGGTTCTGAATGTATTGCACATATTGACAAAATCTTGAATATAGAAGTGTGGGTCTTCATAAGGTAAGCCACTGAATTGCACAGCTGCTTGAAGCATATGAATCATAGAAGCTTTGATTTCAAAAATATTCTCCCCTTCATCAGGTAGAACAATACAAGATGAATGAATTCCATTTACAGGCCTTGCACAAGGCTCCATACACGGTCTAGGTTGTGCTCCTTGCATCTATGGTTCTGGTGGTACTACTGGTATTAAATCAGCTACTAGATTAGGTGGATTGTTTAGTCCAGCAGCTTCAGCTAATCTGGCTTGTTCAGCCAGGTTTCATTCCCTTTGCGTCCTTCTAGCTCGTCTAGCTGCTCCACTTCGCCTTCTACAGCCCCTCTCGATCTTCGGATCCTCTGGAAATTCAGGAGGTCCCTCTCTTCGCATAAACTGATTCAGCTAGCTAACAAGAGTTTGCACAGGTTTACAAGAAAATCAAATCTTTAAAAATAAATAAAGATCAATCACCGTCCACAACATCAATCCCCGGTAACGACGCCAAAAACTTGTTACGTGTGTGCTTATCCAGCAAGTACACTGGGTCGATAAGTAATAGAGTGTGTGAGTGTAGAGTATCGTGTTTCAAGGGATTGAGGGTAAGTTATTAAAAACTATGATTTTAATTCTGAAGATTTGAGAAGAATATTGATTTATAATGAATAGATTTAACACTGAAAAGCAAATGAAAACATAAAAGCTTAGTCCTTCTGAGTTATCCTCAATACGCACTGAGTGTTACTCTTCAGTATGTATTGATAATAGGCCTCAGTAGGGTCTAAAGGTAAATAAGCTATTGAAGACTGAAAATGAAGTGGTATTGAAAACAGAATCAGTTCTGAGATTAAGAGTCAATAGTACTAAGCATAGTGATGGTAGTGAGGATAAAAACTACTAAAGTACTGAAAGTGAAAATAATATTGAAAATAACAATTTTTTAAAAACACGTGGGACCGAGCTCAGTCTCAGCTATGGTTTCTTTATCCTTCCAATACCTCATAACTTACTGAATATCAATATGGTGAATCAATACCCTCAGTATCAATATCTCTATTCAATACTGAAAATACCTTAATATGCTTTAAACTACTTGAATACATTTCTCTCAAAATCGCACTCAAGCTATTAACAGAGCTTGATCGTAACTCTGATTCATTGAAATTATATACTGAGTTTAACCATAAAGATAAGTAGTATTACAAAACATGAGTTAGACTGGAATCCATAGTTGTTCTGAGCAGCCCTACGTAAAAGGGAACTACTCACTGAACATTGTAAGTTCAATAGCGTTAGTGTTCTTTATCGTCGTTAGAAAAGTAAAATGCAGAAATTAAATAACAGCAAAGGTAAAGTATTGAAATTAAAATGGAAGTAAAGAAATTGCAGATACTGAAATTGCAAGAAAAGTAAAGTGCTGAAAATTTAAAGTGCAGGAAAACGTAAATAACACAAAGATAAATTGCTTGAAGAATTAAAATGCTTGTATTGAAAGGTGAAGAGAGATTCCCAATTGTGGGTTATAATGGTGTATCAAACTTGTTTTTGATTTCTAAAACTACCCTATTTATAGTACTACTAAAAGTAACAAATCCTAACAAACTTTGTCTATGTGGCATTGGAGATATTCTTTCTCCCAAAAATGCCCTTAAAAAGTAAAGGTAAAAATATTTATCTATTTACAAAATGGTCTTTTTGCCCCAAATGCATGATTATTCCATTTTGCTCTTGTCCCCTCCATGTCATCTTCTTCCAACATCCTTGCCATGTCATTTTATGCCTTATTTGCCACCTCATTTGCTCTTTTTCTTCCTTTTTATTTATTTATCCCCATTTCCTACAATTAATAAAAAATAGCACAAAAGGCAGCAAAATACAATATATATTGCAAATTAAAATTCTTGTTTCAAAAATTTTGAAAAATATGAAATTTCACATAGTACATATAATCGCATCTGCATCTGCATCTATCATTCTGCATGATGCATATACACATTGCATGTCACATGATGTAGCAACTAGCCACATCTGGATATACCTTTCGACATGTCATAGACACATACTACATAGCGTATGACATAGCATCCAATCACATTCTTTTTGTAACCATCTAGATCTTGCATGTTGCATATAGCATCTAAACGCAATGGCTTGTAGCCATTTACATTTCTCAAGTCATTCAATACATTAACATATCATATATCATGTCATATTATTTAAAGCCCAACAATGGTATAGGCACCCCCAAATTGTTTTTCCATGTACATTTTTAGGAGAAGTTCTTGTTTATGACGAGAACCCCAAATTGGTTAGTCATTATATAGGGAGCAACATTTTCAAAACAAACATTTGTTATACATTAAGTAGGCATTTACATTTGCATCACTGCATACTTGTGCGTTCCTACATATTGCATTTACAATATGCCTACCCCCGCAGGTATATTGTGTGTGATCAACACTACTTGATTATGTGGTCGCACTCCTCAACCCAGAATCTGGCTATCTACAAATAGTCGGAGGTTAAATATTGAATCCCTTTTGCATTTATACATACACCGAATACATTCCTATGTACTAAGCATGTTGCGATCTCAATATGTCATTCATTTAGCCACTAATTGACATGCATCTCATTTCCATGCGCATTACATTGTTCCGCATGGTAACCACTCCTTAAACACTATTCACATGTTATCAAATGTCTACTTTAATAAATCATATGCCCTAAACATCTACATCTCATATCTCTCATGCATACCACTAGTACTGATAACCATTATAGCTATAAAAGGATCACCAAGTTGGAGCTATAGGCAATATGGCAAGAAACCAAAAAGACAGTCCTGGAATTCATAGACAAGAGAGACCGAATGATGAGCATAGAAGCAATCACTCCCCATTTATCACCAAGTAGGATCTAATGCAAACTCTAGCAAAGGTTTTTGCTTTCGAGCAATTCAAGGAGATCATAGCTAGTATTATTTCTAGTTTGCAAAGGGAGCAAAATTAGCATATAAATTATGAGTCAAAGTCTGAGTCCAAGGCCTTTCCCACTGCACTTAAAGCCTTTTCTTCTTTTGTAAGGTCGACCTATCCAAAGAGAGATATGGCAATCACTAGAGATGCAATAGGGAGACAATCTGCCAAAGAGAAAAAATTTGTGAACCCATAGACTAAACCTCTCGGACTAATATTCGTGATATGCCAATCAGTAGGCCTTCTAGACTCTATGAGACCTTTCAAGCTGCTTGCACTGAAGAATAAGGGAAATTATTGTGTGTATCATATTTCCAACACCATAAGACCAATCAATGCACTGCCCTACTCCAAGAAATTCAAAAATTGGTGAAAGACGGGAAATTAATAGAGCTAGTACGAGCAAAAACCAATCCGTAAAATACTCCATTGCCACATCTTAAGAAAAGAGTTGAGGTGGTGCAGTCGAGCACTTTAACCCATGCCATATTCCCTAATGCCTTGGGAGCTAATGAAATGATAGAGCCGTGGGTTCAAAGGATAAAAGCTTATCTAGTCTCATGTCAAAAGGGATTAAAACACAGTTTGAGAAGATGATTCTTGAAGAAGTCTTGTAGGAGCTATTAGCTGAGCAAGGTGTCGATGACCTTCGCATGTGAAGTGTGACAATGACTTATGATATAACCCTAATTATCTTATGTGAATAATTTAATCTTTTAATGCAATGAAGTTGAACTTGCTTACGCATATGTCATCTTTCATAAATGATTCTACACATACATTCTAGCATTCATCCAATGTTTCTTGCATACATGACATGCCATTATATGAAATTCATCATTTTGCAATGAATTATTTAAATTGAAACACACCTCATTTTAGCCAACTGTTGAACAAGAGAGATTTGAAAAAGCAAAAGATGCATTAAAGCGACCATCTGATTCCACAAGAGCATAAGGAGCTACAAATCATAAACTTCAAACAAACCTCTAAAATCTTAACGAGAAATTCAAGAACAGAGGCGGTTTTTTTCATAACAGGGTAAAATATGGAGGACACACCATAAAATGCCAAGACCTATGAAAGTTACCTAAATGGGTTGAACAACACAACTTGAGGGATTCCCCCAACACTTACCCAAGGAAGTGTAGAGGTTAAAAAAAAATTCTTACCTCACTATAATAATGCTTCCACAAAACAACATACCTATTCCAAAGGAGAATTCCTCAAGGACAATTAAGCATGGAAAGGCATCATCAATTGAAAAGTACAACTCTCTATCACTAAAAATGGCCAAACTGTTTAGACAAAGAAATAATGGGGCAACATACCTAGATATGTCAACAATGGTTGATAAGAGCTCATAAACACAAAGTGAAAGACTAAAAGCAATTGCATTAGCCAAAAAAACAAGTAAGAAAGAGGCAACTCAAGCCGATCCCCACACACATCAAAGGAAAATTTAAGCTTAACCAGAAGAATCTCACCAAGGTCAGGGCAAGGACAACAATAAAGTCCAAAATCCTCAATCCAGGGTCACCTAAGGCATAAACATATCTAAAGAAAAAACAAAGCCTAAGGGACTTTGTGCAACGAGAAATGAAATAGTTGAAAATAATTAATTAGCCAAAGTCCATTAAGCAAAAAATCAAAAAGCCAGTTTCGGCAAAAATAAAGGTAAAGTCAGCACGAGAGATGTTAGCTATAAAATCGTAAGGGTGAATGATAGTGAGAGATGGCTTGAATGATTTGTATCGTTTCTCATTCATTGCTCATGTTAATTTTATCTATGAAATGTCATGTTGCTAAAAATATTCTATGATTCTTGATTCTCAAATGTATGGCCACAAACATTAATGAAAAGGGTCCTAAGTGACTTTGCATGAATAGATTCTATTTCATATTAGTGACATCATATGAAATTGGATCTAATGGCGCACATATAGAGAACTCCTCTTTCAAAAAAGAAAGAAATCCATTGAATTAAAAATCTACATGGGCAATTCAAGCAAAAATTAGGGTAATCCAATAGAATGAAAATCTTTAAAGGGGCAGTCTATTCAAAAAATAGGTTTGAAATGATAAAACAAATGTCCTAAAATAAGTATAGCTTTCGTAAAATTTATTGATGTCGTCAGGCTTTCAAAATATGGAACATCACAGCAAAACACACTCAAGCAATTGAACTACATTTGTTATTTCTTTGATCCCCTGTAGGCAAACATTCAATATCTAAAAGAGTCTTTATCACAATACCAAAAAGAGTCTATAACTGAAGAGGCAAGTTCCAGAATCAAAAAGCTAAATGCAATGGGCAACCTCCGCCTAAGTTTTCTAAAAATGGCCATAATAGTCACATGTGTCACACGCATTTCATGTTGCACATTACACAACAATTATTGCATCTCATCATAAGAGCAAATAAAAGCCCAGTGGTCAATTTTATCAATTTCTACAAAGCTAGGGGAAATTTTCAAAATATGATATTCCATGCACCTTACATGCTGCATTACATCCATTCAAGCATAAAAAGCAAACCTAAGACACACCAGTAGTGCGAGTCAATTATGTTTCAAGCACTTCATGCACATACATATCTTCACGTTACATCACATCACATTCATTTGTTATCATCAATACTTACAGCTCTCGTGAGATTAGGGGAAAAATTCCAACTACACATATCGCATACATTTCATGCACATATCATATCATTTATTGTATTTCATACATGTACTTTGCTAAATGTCTCATGCACACACATATTTATGCATTACAATGCATTGCATCTGTGTGAAACTGTCAACATTTATAGCCCCCATGGAGTTGAGGGTAAAACCTCAAATCATGCATATTGCATGCATTTCATGCACATATCATATCATTCATTGTATGGTATACATGCATCAAGTAGGCGAACAAGCCTTCAATTAAAATTGAAGGGGCCAAAATTTTTTTTTTTACCAAAATCCTCAATTGTAAGTAAATCCAATTTCAAGCTATATCAGCCAAATGGCATAAGCATAATAAGTCCCATGCATATACATTACCAACATCTATTCAATTTCATACTAAACTAGTCCTATGGAAAATACACATAATATATTCCATGCATACGTATAGCCATGACCTATGGTGCATATATCATAGGTATATTATATACGTATATCCATGACCTGTGGCGTGTGTGAGCAGACGACCATAAATTCAGATGCAGACTTTCAAAATATTTTTGAATAAAAAGGAGTCTTTCGTTGGGAATGAAAGCAAACGAAAATTAATAATCGTTCCTAAGCGGGTGAAACTATTCTTTCTAAAACACCTCTCACTTTGGAAGCAATTTTAAGGTTTTTGGAGAAAGAACATTTTAAATGAAATACGCATGTTAACGCGAGCTTATGATTTTTGATGCAAAGTAATGGAGTTGAAAGAATTGGTTTCGAAAGTGGTTTTAGAGAGCAAAATAATTCCTTAAGCGATTAAGGTTTATTTTCACCTAAAAATTGAGATGAGGTTTTCGTAAAGAAAGGCCTTAAGTTTATATGCATGTGAACGTGGGCTAATGATTTTTATTTTGAAATCTAAGATTTAGGAAAAGAAATAATGTTTAAAGAAATTCAACTCGAATCTCTAAAAAAATGATAATTAGAGTCGCCACCCAGTTCTAAGCTCCACCGAGGAATTAAATCAAGGTGTTTCTCGGAACCTAAGTTCGAATCTAATATTGTCATTCAGATATCAGGTTCGAACAAGATATTTACTTATCCCTTTTTTAAAAGACATTTGAAGAAAATCGACAAGTTTTAAAATAAAGTATTTTTATTTTGAAACCTAAATTGATTTTAATTTTATTTAAAGTTTTTGTCCACACAAAAGCAGTAAATAAATACGATAAAATACGCATTATTTACAACCCTTTCATACAAGCTATACTATGGGGTATATTTGTTAAAAATGGGATTGGCGAAGCAATATATATAATAAAAAAATATAAAGCATTCATTACTAACACTTAAGTGAAGCACATTGGACGCAAAGATGACACATGAAATGGACATGTATCAAGAATGGGATAAATAAGATAGCTCGAGATTATTTATATATGGGGACAGTTGGTTTGACTCAATTGGTCATACAAAACCGATTTGGGTTGGCCGATGGACTCAGGTCGGATCTGAAAACATTTTCTAGTTAGCGTAATGCTATAGAGTGATTGTTATTTTGAAAGCATTGGTGATAAGAGTAATTTATACTATTAAAATCAGTAATAAATCAGTCAAGAAAAGGTGTAAATTAATGAGAGAAATAAGAAAAATAAAGTTTATAAGTGTTATTTTGTGCAGGTTACGATGCTGATGAGAAAGTAGAGAATTTCAGCAATCTTGTAAGCAAAAGGAATGGTTGTGAACGAGAAGCAGAAAAGAGGATAGAGCTAAATCCCTAATTTAAAAAAGAAGATAAGGGAAGATCTGATGCAATAAAAGGAAGCTAGATTTTTAGGAGAAGATTGGAACATCTTTCCTAATCTTATTATGTTTAGGAGTTAATATTTTGTATGGTTGAGATACAATTTTAAACTAGGTTTTTGTTTTGTGTGGTTTGATTAGTGCCACATCACTTTCCTTTTTAGTTTAGAATTCCTCTTTAGTTTACCTTTCCCCAACTCTATAAATATGTGGGAATGGGGAAGAGAAAGGGGTTCGATTTTTTTTATCATCAAGTAGTAGTAGGAAGCACTTTTTATTCTCTCTTTAATATAATTCAGTTTCAGTTTCAATTATGCTTTATTTTTCTTTTGACTATTTTTTGTTAATTATGTTTATTAGTGAGTAGTCTTCTTTCAGGCTGAGCTAACACGCCTGTTAGTTTTGGGTGAGGTTTCCGAGCGAGGTTGCAGTCGAGTGAAAAGTAAGTTGTGTGGAGAGAAAAGAAAGTTTTATATGAGAGTAGAATCCTTCTTGTATATTTAGTATTCTTATTGAGACTTAACAGAGATTTAAGAGTATGGAACCATCTTTCATGTACACACTCTTTATTGAGAGGAACCAAGTGATTTAGAGAGTGTGCTGAGGGTTTTTATTTCGGTAGAATGCTTGCTGTCCTTAATGCTTGAATGAAGACTTAGTGAGGCGTAACAACAATCTGAGTTTAGATCTCAAAGTTCCGGGCGAGTTCTAACGGTAAACCTAGGTATTAGAGGGCAAAAAACCTTAGACTGCAATTCCCCTTTATTTGTAATCTTTATCTTGGAAAAGTAACCCAGTTCTGTCAAGGTTGTGTTAGCAAAAGCTTGTACTTTTCCATTATTATTTTCTTCTATTTTATCAGCAATCTCCAATTTTACGATTTACTCTGTCTTTATTTTTTTATTATTACTCTTCAACTATTTGATAACCAATCAAATCACACGGATTTGATAAGGAACTCACGAAATTTCCCTACTCCTTGTGGAATACGACACTTGGCTCACCTATATACTATAAAACGAACTAGTGCACTTGCTAGTAGACAATTTTAAAGCGAATAAGTTTTTGGCACCATTGTCGGGGAGTACGACTGAATATTGTGAAGTTCTTGTTAATCTGTTTGATTTGATATTTTTGTGTGTTTTGTTTCAGGAGTTTTTCAAAATCTGAAGGTTTCCTTGTATACGAAGATTTGATCAACCTGTTGTTCCATTCGATCCCGAGATTGAACGAACTTGCAGGAGGAGAAGAAGTGTAGCAAGACAAGCTCGAAGAAGACAGAGAATAGAGGGACGAGACCCACTGTAACACCCCAGGTCTGATCGGCTGGCCCCACAAACCACCACGAGTCTTTCCAGCATACTTTGTCCTCACTCGTATGCTTCCTGGAAATCACTTCCCAGGAGATCACCCATCCCAAGATTGCTCCAAGTCAAGCACGTTTAACTTTGGATTTCTCCTCAAATGAGCTACCGAAAAGAAGATGCATCTTTGTGGTATAGGTAGCACATATCAACCCTTATAAGCTCCTTCTCGACTGTATCGTCCCATACCAATACAGCCTCGAAGTCGCTTACCTTCTCAACTATATCGTCCCATACCAGTACAGTCTTGAATACCCTCTCGTTCTGGTGTAATTCGATTCATTCCTGCCCCCAATCGGCATCCCGCAGGCTTCTTGGGGTCGACACAGGGACTCTACCTCAAATTCGACAATCTGAGTCTCCTCAAGTTCGGCGATCTGACTCTGCCTCAAAGTCGGCGATCTGAGCCTGCCTACAGTCGGCTCATTACACCCACCATCACTCCCAGCTGGCGGCGAGAATGCTGACCAGAGGTCAAGATTGAAAGAATATACTAGACCCATCACTGAGGGACACTCTTTCTACATAGCGATACCTGATGAAGGAGATAATATATTTGAGATCAAAGCCTACATGATTCAGATG
>CAOJCR013362913.1:0-15502 GCA_948330485.1 Euphorbia neoarborescens | reverse complement strand
AAAAAGTAGGAGAGGAGGGGATAGTAGAAGATAAAGAGAAAACAAGAAGAGAAGATGGAGCAGGAGGGATTATTGGGAAGTCAAAAGAGGGAGACTTACCAGAAGGTTCTGCCTAAAAGTGAGAAGATGAAGGATTCAGATGTTGTGGAATTTTCACAGTTAGCTCGAAATCTCTGACATCTTCATCAGATGAGCTTGCAGAGGTACTGATATGTTCTTCAGAACCTTGGAAGTCATCTATTTCTCTGATGGCAGGGTCATCTGAGTAAACCTCAGAGTCAGTATTTGAGACCTTCTTTGTCTTTTGCCTTTTGGTGGCAGGTCTTTTCAGCCTCTTTCCTTTAGGGATGGTGAAGCCGATCCCAGTAGATTTATCAGCTTCACTTGCCTATAAGGGACCGATTGTAGCCAGATCAAAGACTCCCTATAGCTGAGTGGTTTGGCTAAAGCTGGTTCCTTTGGCCCTAAAATATGACAAAAAATGGCCCAATAAAACTTCCCCATGTCATCTCTAAGTACACATCCGAAACCAACCAAACCAAAATCAGATGTAGCGCATCGAAGTTACACTTTACCGAAGTAAGTGGAGGAAACTTCCGATGGTTCTCATCTGCACTTGTCGCTCCACCCAAAGGAAGTAGAGGGTGGGCTTTTCTCCAAGATTCAAGGAAGATTTTTACGTTACCGACATACTCACCTTCATTAAAACATTTCTGCCTCCAAACCCAGTCATTTCTTACGTTCCATACAGCCTAGACCATGGCTGCTATCCATTCTACCTGGGCTCCTAAAAGTTCCCGAATTGCAGTGCCCTACCATGACGATAACAAAGTCAGGTTCATCCGAGAACGTTGAACTTCAGCTTCTGCCATTAGATTTTGTACAGAACCGCAATGTACCAGTGCATGAATAATGGTTTCCTCCCCGTATTTACACAAAGGGCAGACGTCGGAGATGTTCATTCCTCTTCTTACCAATATTACAGATATCGGGACAGCCTGATGAATAACTCTCCATATGAAGAACCTGATTTTCATTGGGACATTCATCCTCTATATTTTATTCCAGTCAACCGCATTAATCTCCGGAGAAAATGGATTAGAATGGTTCCTCATAGCATAGTAGCATGTTTTGATTGAAAATCTGCCTCCCTTATTCAATGTCCAGAATGGAGAGTTTGAGGCTTCAATTCTTCGAGCATGGGGGACCTACAAAATCAGTTGAGCTAGAGCATTAGGGAAGATTTGATGCACTAGTTATTTATTCCATCTTCTCGAGTTCAACAACAACAAATCTTTGACAAAACCATGCTGGCCCGTGTCAAAATCCTCTAGCTGAATATTCGTTCCATCCACAAAAAACCAGGGGTCCCAAAATATGCTAATTTTTCCTCCATCTCCTATCCGCCAGCCCCAACCTGCAATGAGACACTCTTTAGTAGAATGCAGGCTTCTCCAGATGAAACTGGGGTTGTACCCGATGCTATCTTCTATAAAGTTGGAGCGAGGAAAGTATCGAGCCTTAAAGACTTTCGAGACCAGCGAGTCAGGGTGTTGAACAATCCTCCATGCCTGCTTGCTCACCATGGCTTTATTAAAATCATGTAACTTTCAAAAATTAAGACCACCAAAATCTTTTTGACAACAAAGTCTATCCCAACTCATCCAACAGATGCCAGATTGTTTAGTTTTGTTACGTTTCCAGAAGTAAGCATTCATAAGTTTCTCAATTTCGTCGTATAAGCTTACCGGAGCAGGAACAGACTCATGAGATATGAAGGGATTGATTGTGCAATGGATTTCAATAGAACTTCTTTCCCCGCAATGAGAGATTCCTCTTATTCCAACCACCAATTCATTTTCGGACTCTATCCACAATGAAATCAAAAACCTCCCTCTTGTTTTACCCCACCTTACATGGTAAGCCCAGGTAGCTGTTCAGGCCCGTAACCTCATTAACCTGAAGCACATTACAAATCGTCTCTTTATCAATCCCTAAAACATTTCTTCCGAAGGAGATACTAGATTTGTTGAAGTTGATCTGCTGGCCCGAGGCTGTTTCATACAGCTATAGACACTCCTTAATAACCAAACTTTCTTTGAGAGTTGCTTTAAAGAAAAGGTAGCTATCATCGACAAAGAACAAGTGTGATATGACCAGAGTGCCTCTTGCGATTCTCACCCCATGAATATTTCCACATTCTTTGTTTCTCTGAATCATGGATGATACACCTTCAGCACACAAAATGAAATGGTATGGAGAGAGGGGATCTCCTTGCCTTAATCCCCGAGTTGGGGCAAAAATATCAAAAATGGCTTCCTGATGGACAATCTGATACTCCACACTAGTCACACATTGCATAATAATGTTAATACAAGAGATAGGAAATTGCATTTCTCAAAGCAAACTCTCTAGATAAATCCACTCAATCCGATCATAGGCTTTAGACATGTCGATTTTTAGAGCCGCAAAGGATTGTTTCTTGCTTTGACGCTTTCTTTGTAAAAAATGACCCACTTTAAAGGCTAGCATGACATTATCAGTAATTAGATGATCAGGGATAAAGGCACTCTGATACTCAAAAATGAGGGTAGACAGCACCCTTTTTATTCTATTGGCAATGGATTTAGTTATGATTTTCATAATCACAATACAAAGTGCTACGGGTCTTAGGTCCCTAACAGATTCAGATCTATCAACCTTAGGAATAAGAACAATATTTGTTTTGTTTATAGTTCTAGGAATGTGTCCTGAATTCAAACACTTCAAGCAAAAAGAAAACACTTCAGATTCCACCGTGTTCCAACAGTAGTGGTAGAAGCCCGGAGTAAATCCATCTGGTCCTGGGGCTTTGTCGGGGTGCATAGAAAAGGTAGCAACTTTAATTTCCTCCATTGTGAAAGGAGCAATAAAAAATTGTTGTTGAAGAGAATTAAGTCTGGAGAGGATATTACCCGTAATAAGCTGTAGTTCTACCTGTCTTGATTTGAACAGGTCCTGGTAGTAATTTTGAATCAGCTCCTGTAGCCCAGCATTCCAGCTTCTCCAAGTACCATCCTCATCTTTCAGCATTGAGAAGTTGTTCTTCCTCCTTTTATGAGAGGCTTGGCTATGGAAAAACTTGGAGTTATAGTCACCCTTCTTGAGCCATAAGTCTTTTGATCTCTGGCGCCAATGCGTTTCCTGTTCCAGCAGTACCTGGTTTAATTCAAGTTGCAGTTCCTTCACCCTCTGCTGTATAGAATTGGAATTCTGCCCCTTTAGCCGCACCAACTCCTCTCTAGTTACCCTTAAGCGTTTGTGAAATTGCAGCCGATACTCATCTCCCTATGCCTTCAAGGCATCTGCATATTTACTCAATTTACTGATAAGCCCCAGCTCCTCATTGGGATCATATGCCACTGTTACAACCGATTAAACTACTGTTGAAGCTTTCATGTGTTTTCAAATCGAAACGGGATTCTCTTGGGATGCCTCCGTAACCCATTACCAAATAGTAGTATACTATGGTCTGAGTTGACGGCTGGAACATTTTGCACTGTAGCTTTAAGGAAGATCTCAAACCATTTAGATGAAGCCAGCCCCTGATCAAGCCTTTCCTCAATACAGTGATTTGTCCCTTTTCCTCCACCCATGCGAATTGATAGCCGCACATACCCATGTCCACCAGTTGGTAATCTTCGACCGTTTGTTGGAAGCCCCTCAGTAAATGTAAGGAATGCGGTCTCCCTTCCTTATTTTCATAAGAGAACATCATTTCGTTGAAGTCCCATGCAATGCACCAAGGGAGGTCAGAGCTTCTGGATAGTGCACGGATACAATCCTAAGATTCCTGTCTCCTGCTTCTTTCTGGGTATCCGTAGTAGCCAATAAATCTCCACGAAGGAATGCTCGACCAATTGATCTCAATGTCAATGAAGTTTCTTCGCACACTCAACAGTCTAGCCTCGTTCCTCTCTTTCCACAGAAATGCCAGCCCTCCACCCCCTCTAACTCCATCCATTGTAAAGCAACCTGCAATACCACATCATTTTTGAAGTAGCTCTACTTTAGGTCTAGATATCTTTATTTCACAGAGGAAAATGAACTTTAGCTGAAATAAACGAATCAAGCTTTTAGCTTCCCGGGCTGTGTTCTCATTCCCCAGCCCTCTACAATTCCAACAAAGCCAGTTTAGTTGGTTTGGAGGGCCTACTTGGCCAGACCCGCCTGAGATCCGTTTAAAGTCTCTTGGTCCTCATTTGTGTTTGGAAGCCCATATTCAATGAGCCTAGCAGATCTTTTTCTTCTTTTGGCTTTCAGATTCAAATTTGAAACCTGTATCCCGCCGCATTCCAATCCTTCCATATAATCCACTTCATTGCCATCATTTTTGAAAATGGGATTTTGGCAAATATCATTTTGGCTAAATCTTTCCATTCTGGTACGATCAGCATTAACATTGACCCCTCGGATTTGGCCATGACTTACTTCCCTCATATCACTCCTCTGTTGCATATTCAAATTTCCTTCCTTACTAGAATGGGCTGTTGGATACTTTCCTAAATTGGCTTCCTCCACTTCCGCCTGTATCCAGTCACTTTCCGATAAGTTCTACTGGTCTCCTGGCCATCCTTGGTTCCTATCGAAAATAGGTATAAGCGATGGTGGAAATGTTTTGACTGCTCTATTCAATATACCGGCCTGAACTCCTGGGCAATCTTTATCTATATGGCCAATAATACCACACACTACATAAAAAGATGGTAACCGTTCGTACCGAAATTGTACTATAAAGATATTATTGTTTTTCCTCAATTTCAGCTATTTCTTTAAAGGCTTAGAGATGTCCATGCACACTCGAATCTGTAAAAACACTCTGAGAACTGGCATAAAATTATTTTCATCTGATTTCACGTATTTGCCAATTGCATTTCCAATTGTGCTTGCCCATACTTTAGTAAAACAGTTGAGCAGTACGTTGTGGACTTGAACCCAAAACTCAGAATGGTTAAGGGATACTAGAAGGGGTTGATCATTCCCATCTAGCAATTTCAACACTAATAGTTTCTGATTGAACGTCCAAGGGCCTCCTTCTCGCACTTTCTTACAATCTTCTTCAGACCTGAATTGAAACTGGAAACGAGAGTGGCTTAAGGCTTTAGAAAGGACTCCCTTCGATGGTTTCCATATAGAAGATAGTGTATTCTTCATAGCCTGGAAATTCACTTCTCTGTCTGTGACTAATCTTCCAACCAAACACTATTTATAACTCTATGGCTCGTTTTGTTCCTGGTCCTATGCAACTTCTAGTGGCTCATCTTTGTCACTATCAATAAGGAGATAAGCATATTTCTCAGCAAGACCGTCAGTGGTTGGCTGGTTATTGGATTGGCTGGCTTGTGGTGCAGGTCGATCAGGATAGCTCTTTGGTAGATTGTTTGAGGGTATGTTAAGTTCGAAGTGGTTGGGAATGGAAGAGGTCTAGACAACTGGTTTTTTTTAGGCTCTGGCTAAAGCTAGTGCTGCTGCATTTGATATGGACATGGCTGAATGCAAAGAAAAGAGAAACTTGTCAGGAGAGACAAGAGATTCAAACCTCGTACTCCTAGAGAGAAAACAAGGAGAAATGTAATTTATTATTATATATCACATCCCATAAACATAGAAATGCTCTTACCTTGAAAATGGATAGACACAACTCTCTTTATTGTAATTACTTATTATTATACTTCTATTTTATAGACTTTTATGTTAAATGTTGAACAAAAAAATCTAAAAGTCGAAACTAATTTTAACAAATGAAACAAAGAGTTTAATGTTTTTTTTAAATGAAAAGGGTATTGAAACGAAAGCAAGAACAAAGGAGAGAAATGAATTGAACAATTCTATTTGAATTCAAAATTTTTGATTACAAAGATGTAAATCTTTGATCTGTTTTGTTTATGTATTTATACAGCAATTAAAGCTAAGTGAAACTGAAACTAGTTGAGCGGTTGAAGTAGCAGTTGTTGTGGTTGTTAAAGCTGTTGAAGGAGGTTAAAGAAGGTGAAGGTTGTTGGTGAAGATGATCGTTGGTTGCTGGTTGTTATTTCCGTTATCTAGCTTAATTGGTTTGGCCCGATTGTGACCCGATCCAACTACCTAATATATCCGTTATCTTCTAACTGCTACTTTCTCTATACTTCCCCCGCAAAATGAAATGAATTTGTGAATTCAGTCAGTTTGAAATGAATAAACCCTTATGAGCTATTTCGTCTGCCTTTACTTTTATTATTCCCATCTGATTAAGAAAGCAATTGAAGTTTTTACTACTCAATTGTTTCTTAAACAGATCGGGCGATTGTTGCTGAGTAGAAATGTATGGAGTCATCAGAAAGCCCTACCCGATATAATCTCGAATTAAATAGATGTCTATGTCGAAGTGCTTAATTCGTTCATGATCAACTGGATTCGTAGTAATAGCAATTGCAGATGTGTTATTGCAATGAACTTCAATTAGAAGAGGTAATTGGAAGAGGTAAGGTTACTTGTGACTTTCGCTGTGCTAAATTGTAGATCCATTTCACTTCACATGTCGTTGTAGCTAAAATTCTATATTTTTCTTCTGTTGACGATCTGTTAACCAATGTCTGTTTCTTACTTTTCCATGAAATGAGGGCTCTTTCCAAAAACATGCAATACCCTGTTACGAACCTTCTGCTACTTTTGCAAGCTGCTCAATCTGCATCACAGGAAGCCTCCAATTTGACTTCTTCTTGTACTGGATAAAACAAGCTTTGATGAGTTGTTCCTTTCAGATATCGTAACACATGTAAAGCTACATCCATGTAGTACTATTGAGGTTGGGACATGAACTGGCTGAGCTGTTGTTATGCAAAAAAATATTCGGCGTTTCCTTACCCCCTACTCCCCTTCTTTGTGTTTTGTTTCTTTATCTCAGCCCTTTTGTTTTTGCTTCGTTCCATCCGACCATCTCTTCAAGTGATTCTTCTTCGATTTTGGGTGCCATCTTTGTCGACTCGAAGCTCAGATATGGTAGTAAAGAGGCTTCTTCTCCGGGATCTAGCTCACATCCCTCTCATTTTTTTCATTTTACTCGCTTCCAACTCCTACGCATGGTGTAGTAGTGCTACACTCTCACGGATGCCATTGGCCAAAGTCAGTGTGGTTTAGATCTACAGATCTATGTTTTTTCAGAACGATCCTTTGAGATCTAAGTGTTGGGATGGTCTACCGGAAGATGTAGCATGTTGGTTTGATAGATTTTTAGGTTTTGAGCTTTTTTAGGTTTTGAGCTTTTTTTTAGATCTATGGTCTTAGGTTGTACCTCCTTGCTACCTTCAGGTTAGTCTTTAGGGCATCTTTTTGTCTTCCTTTTCTTTTGTGTGGATTTTTCGGCACTAAGGTGTCATTTTCGGCTACTCCAGTCTATATTCTGTGTCTTGTTGTAAGTTTCATGTGTTTATGAATGAATATGGTTTTATTATTGAGAAAAAAAACCAAGGTACAAGAGTCTTCCAATTAGTCTTCTATATCTTTTTGTATCTGTTGTTGGTTTAGTGTTTATATATGGCTTAGCTATTTCAATGCCAAAAAAGAACTTTGCAGTCCACATGTCCATGAACTTGTTGTGCAAACATTCCTTGATTTGATCAATTTGTATGGTTGAATTCCTGTGATTAACAGTTAATCTCCATAGAAAACAATAGGAGTATAATTGTCAACTGTTTGTAAAACATAGAGGCAATGATCATAACTAGATTTAATAAACCTATATGTTGATAAAGCTTGTGGTAACTCCTTGTTCCACAGTCTCCCAGCTTGCTTGAATCCATACAAGGACTTGACCAGTTTACATACCAGTCCTTTTCCTATATATATATATATATATATATATATATTCATCAATAAACCCGTGTAAATCGGGATTATTGATGTCAATCTGTTGAATTGACCAATTTCAAGCAGTAGCTATAACAAGAAAAGTCCTCACTGTGACCATTTTTGCTATTGCAGAGAATGAGTCAGTATAATCAATACCAAACTTCTAGTTATATCCACTGGCCACTAACCTAGCTTTATATCTTTTAATTGACCCATCTTTGTTGTACTTAAACTTGAACAGCCATTTCGATGTTATTGCTGTTTGTTTTTTCCTTTAGTAATGTCACTAATTCCGATGTGTTGTCTTCTCTAAAGCCTCTATCTCAGCTTGCATTGCTGCAATCCATTTTGGATCTTGAGCAGCCTCCTTATAAGTTCTTGGTTCTTTAGACAAATATAGCTAAGCTAGGCATGCTGTATAACTACCTGTGTATTGAGGATTACACATAACTTTTCCGTGAGCATTGTCACCTTGCAAATAGGATACGAAATCTGATAACCATGCTGGCTTGTTAATCTGCTGGCTCTTGTTGTTATTCTGCTTATTTTCTCTTCTTTTGAAGCATTATCTACAGATGGTTCCATTCTCTGGAACTATTGTGTTTTGTTAATCTTTGGTGTTGTGAGCACCAGGATTTTTATCCCAAGGTGATGATGAAAACGACGTTCGCCGATTACTTTTTCCCTTTCGATACCCGTTCGACTCCGGTCCTCATCGCGAAGAACCCGAATTAAATAATTTCATTTGAGATTTGATGAGAACTATCCAACCATGGGAATATGGGCCTAACCCTTTTGGGCCCAAGCCCACATACCCATGGACCCATTCTAACCCATAACCACCTTTACCCTAATTCCATTCCTTGTATTTATTTTATGATAAGTAAAACAAATAATTAGATAAATAAATAATAATATGAGATGAGATTTTTTTTTATTTTGAGATAGGAATTAGTAACAAAAAGATGCCATCTGGGGGGACAAAAATATGCTTCCAAAAACATTTGAGGGACCACTCACCTAAGGGCTTGATATGTGGCACTAGGGTAGTATAAAAGCATTTTTTAGGCATTTGGAGAGGGAGATAACGGCTGGAAAAGGGATTTGGAGTAGCCACAATTTTGCTTTTTCTTCCTCTTAATTCCGTTTCTAAAAAACCCTCTTCTTTCATTCCTTTCAACATTATTTTCTTCATTAATCACTAACATTCTTCTTCATTTTCTTCAGACCTTCATCATCCACCCCCATTCTTCTTAGTTTCATTTTATTATTAAGCATCGCCATCATTTCCAATTCACCCTAAATCTTCCCATATCTTCTCTTAATACCATCTTCATCCTTTAAACAAACCCAAATCCCAAACTCACTAAAATCCATACTCCTCACTAAACACTCTCTCAAAAAGCTTAAAAAAAAGATTTAATCAATAAATCTTTTTGTTTATAAGTTATTTTCAGTTAATAACATCATCCAAATCTCAAGGAAAAAGTTTATTTTGGGTTCGGGGTCGATCACACATCGGAGCATCTCGGATCGCCTTCAAACATCAAAACTCACGGAGCTTCGTCGGGAAGGTAAAAATCTGAGCCAAACTCATCTTTCGTTTCTTATTGGGCCTGTTGGCATATTGAGTTCTAGCCTTATGTTTTGGTATTCATAATAAAAAAATTGAAAGAAATTCTAAAGATGAACTTTAATCGAGAATGCAGTGATTATGCCGGAGTATTATTTTAAAATAGCTAAAAAGACTCTTTTTATGACTCCATGTTTTTTCTTGTTGCTGTGGTTATTTTTATTTGTGAAGTCGGGTTTCAAAAACGGCTTGAATCGAGTTAAAAACGGATTTAAAACGGATGATTTATGTTTTTTTGGTAAATGTTGTAAAAAGGGCATTTTCTCGTGTTAAATTGTGTTTTTAAACTCCAAATGTGTTTAAAATGGGTTCCCGAGCATCCAGGGATATTTTGATATTCTCGAAATAATTTTCGGGTGAAAAAAATGAGAAAAAATGAAGAAAAACGTAAGAAGGGTGAAGAGGGGTTTGTTGTGAACAGCAACGGAAATTTTTCGTCGCTGAATCCGTAGGTAATTCCCTTAGGAAGCTCTTTTTCTTCCTTGATTTAGCGACGCAAAAGCTAAAAAATGTTTTTTTAAGCTAGTTTTTTTGTTTTATTTAATTTTAATCTCTTTCTATCCTTTTTTATACATCAAATAATTTTAAAAAAATTGTGACATTTTAATTTTAAATATTACATAACTCGTTTTACTTCACCATAAATTTTTTATTTATTTATTACACCATTTCACCTTTTTACAAAACAAAAGATATTTGTTTTTAAAATGTTAAATCATATATTTTTATTTATTTATTCGCACTTTAATTTACTTTATTGTACCCCGATATGTACTACTACTTAGTACGTGTTTATTTGTACGTGAAACCTAGATTTTAATTCTCGCAAATATACGCCTGTGTTTAGAGACCCGGCTAATGTCGGCATTAGGGCTGCTAAAACAAATCCACGAAGGAAATTAATTCCCGAATAATTAACTCATACAACAGATGCATGATTCAAAAAACTAAAATACGAGCCAAATAAATTTCAAAAAATAAATATCACCACAACCCATTCAAAAATTAGCCAAAAAATGTTTTCGGAACGTCGCGAGACCATCCCTCGGCCCAAATCTAACAAACCACGTTGGATCAAATGTCCATATAAATGCATGACTCTGAGCTATCTTATCTCCCTATTCTATTAAAATGTCCATTTCATGCATATTGGTGTGCTAAATGTTTAATTTTCAGGCAATAATGCATGTCTCGTATACATATGCGTGGATGCACCCCTTTTTCCCTTTTTAATAAATGTATCCCCTGAGGATAGCATATGTGAAAGGTTGTAATTACGTGTTTATTTACCACTTTAAATGCTTGCACGATCACTTTAAACTCAAAAATAAAATTAGTTTAGGTCTTTAAAAATAAAAATGTTTCGTTTTCCAAAATATTATCGATTTTCTTAAAAATATCTTTTGAAAGAGGATAAGTAGATGTCTTGTCCGAATCCGATCTCAAGATCACGGTTTTGGATTCGAGACCTACGGTCCGAGCGTTATCGTGAGTTAATCCTTGGTAGAGCTTGGAACCGGGTGACGACTCCAAATATCGTTTTTTCAAGAATCGAGTTGATTCCTTTTAAAACGTTTTCACTTTTAAATTTTGACTTCATTAAATCCATCTTTCCCAAAAAATTTGAGTTTCTATCGAACTAAAATTCTAAAGCCCGCGTTCATACATGTTTTCAAAATTAAGGAATTTCCTCACGAGAACGTCATTGTGCTTCTTATACGAGAGGTATTCTGAAAGGGGTAAACCCTAGTTGCTCAAGGAAACCCAAATCGCCGACTTTTGAGAGCGTCAAATTGTTCGTGTCGAAAGTGCCTCATTCGATAATTAAACTTAATCTTCAAAATTTTGAGACCGTCAAACCACTTGCGTCGAAAGTCGTCTTCTACTTCATTTTCCAAATCTAATATTTGATATTCAAAAATCATTTTTTCAAAAACCAAATTTTCGACTTCCACGAAAAAGCGTCGCTGCGCTCTCAGTGGCGACTCCACTGGAGAAGAAAATTCTTTTCAAACCTTTTCTAAAAGTTTTCAAAAAAAGTTAGCTTGTTTGAAAGGAATTTTTGACAAGCCTTTGAAAGACTTTTCGAAAGATCTCAAAGAAAAATCGACAACATTTTTAAGACAAAGTATTTTTGCTCTGCTTATCCATTCAGATAAGTTTTAGTTCTTTATGTCATTGCATTGCAGTAGACACACTTTGTACTTCACCGCGCTAAGACCACCATACCTACCCCGGTTTCTCAACAAAGTGTTGTTATGTTCCCACTAGTTGCTCACAAGGACACCTATTGAGTTACCATCGATAACTTCGTACCGTAATCTACTCGTTCGAACCTATTTGGGGAGAGATAGATGGTATATATCGCTATGGGACCCTCCTTTGCTATCCGGACTTTGACCTGCTTGCATATAGAAGCCGTAGCAACTTCCATTAGGATTCCCAAAACAAAAAATAATAAAACAAATCTGTTAGATCTGCCTTTACGATATCCACATCGATGGTAAAGAAACCTCTCCTAGGAATGGTAGAGACCCACAGACCTGCGTTAAAACATAGGTCCGTTCTTGCATGCTATTTGATTCTATTTGTATGTGTTTATATTTCCAAATGTAATGTTACACATCAGTTTAGACCTAAGTCTCACATGATCAACACTGCTTGATCGCTCATCACCATAACCATACATATAGGGTACTTTAGTACATGTTACATGTCTAACCCTCATCACCATTCTAATTGAGAGCCTGTGCTGCATTATAGAGTCCGTCCACAGATCACGGTCTATCTATCATGCATTACACATGATGTATAGCACGTATCACGATGCCATATCATACATCACGATGCTACAACATACATAATGCCATGCCATGCACCACCAACACATATTATGCTATGTCATGCATAATGTCATGCCATGCATCATCAACACGTTATGCCATGCCATGTATAAATGCCATGTCATGCATCACCATACAATGCTATGTCATGCATCACGACATCATTTCGTGCATGATGCCATGCCATGCATCATCAATATGTTATACCATGCTATGTATAAATGCCATGTCATGTATCACCACATGATGATATATCACGCATCACGATACCATGTCATGCTTGATACCATGCCATGCATCATCAACACATTATGCTATGTCATGCACAATGCTATGCCATGCATCACCATCACATATTATGCTATCACATGCATAAACGCCATGTCATGCACAATGCCATGCCATGCATCACCATCACATATTATGCTATATCATGCATAAATGCCATGTTGTGCATCACGATGCTATGTCACGTATGAATGCCATGTCATGCATTAGATACAATGACAAATCACGCATTATGATAACATGTCGTGTATGATGCCGTGTCATGCATCATCAACACATTATGCCATGCCATGCATAAATGCCATGTCATGCATCACCACACGATGCTATATCACACATCACGATACCATGTCATGTATGATGCCATGCCATGCATCATCAACACATTATGCTATGTCATGCACAAAGCCATGCTATGCATCACCATCATATATTATGCTATGACATGCACAAACGACATGTCATGCCATGCATCACCATCACATATTATGCTATGTCATGCAAAAATGCCATGTCGTGCGTAATGATGCTATATCACGCACGAATGCCATGTCATGCATTAGGTACAATGACAAATCATGCATCACGATGCCATACCATGCATCATCAACATATATTATGCCATGACATGCACAAATGCTATGCCATGCACAATGTCATATCATGCCATCTATCACATACGATGCCACGCCATGCATTATCAATACGATACCATGTCATGCATCACCACATATTATTATATCACGCATCATGATGCTACATTATACATAAATGCCATGCCATGCCTCATACATGATGCCATGTCATGCATCACGATGTTATTCCATACATGATGTCATCTCACTGAATGCCATTATTATATCACAAATGCCATGTCATTTATATCAAATAATGCTATGTCATGCATATGCGATGCCATGCTAAGCATCATGATATGATTCCACATTGCGCATCACGATGTAATGACATGTCTGGCATGCTATCATGTTATACATTGCTATTCACTACGACATCTTTCTCCATAGCATGTATTAGTTCCTTTCTCATTACACGTTCAACACTAGGCATGACCTAGGAATTACACTATGTCATTTTGCAATACTATCACCCCGTGACAATAGATGTCATGTCTTCTCCTCGAACTCTTAAGTGTGCAGGGGCATCAAATATGTCAGAGCCAGTCAATGCACCTATCGTATGTTCTTAATTTACCCATACATAGGCCTGTCTGAACTCTCTGGAATCGGCCTCCTTATGCATAACGAGTCTATTTTGTATATCTACAAGTCTACACAATTTAGATCGCAACCTTCGTTAGATTTCTCCTCCAGTGGGGCAAATCCTTAGAACATGCATAATCACAGGCTCTCGTTTGCTAACTCAAACTAACCCATGCATCGCACCACATATAGTTTTCACCTTGTTGGGTATACATTCACCACTGTTGCCCAAGTAAACACATGCATCGCCAACGTATCATGTAGGAGCTATAGCTACATACATTTAGGTGCCAAATATATATCACATCATGCAAATGTATGCAGCTTCCTGAACACAATGTTCGTGGTCACAAGTACTTTAGTAAGTTATCGACATTCACCTCAATACTATGCATATAACAAAGACTCATTTCACATCCATGAGCATAACACATGTGGTTTTTAAATGCATCCGAATGCACTTATATATGTTAGCTTTGGAATTCGGTGCATCATGACACGTTATGTCATATCAGTCATCTATAGGCATATCATTCTATGCTATTCATGACTTTATTATATGGCATGTTATGCCATGTTATTCAGCCTTAGGCATGCGATTTTATGCCATTCATCATGACATCACTACATGTCATTCATCATGGCATGATATGCCATGACATTCAGGGTTAGGTATATAATGTTATGCCATCCATCATGACATCACCACGTTTCATGCACCATCTAGATTTAGACATATAATACATGTCATTCATCATGACATCATTATATGTCATTCATTATGGGATGTTATGCCACCTCAGTCAGCTCTAGCCATGTCATATCATATGTCATTCATCTTGACATTATCACATGTCATTCATCATGACGTGTTATGCCACGAATATGCATTCAAATACCATGTCATGTAAAATGCCATGAACATGTATTTAATTACCATGCCATATAAAATGCCTTGAACATGCATTCAAATGTTATGTCATACGAAATGCTATGACCATGCATTCAGTTATTTTGTCATGTAGATGCCATGAACATGCATTCAAATATCGTGTCATTCTTTTAAATGCCATGAACTCGTATTCATACATCATGTCGTGCAAATGCCATGAGCATACGTTTAAATGCCAAGTCATGAAAATACTGTAACGACCTAACTTGAGGTAGACTTAGATCGTCAAATTTGAGATAGAGTCAGATCGCCGAACTTGAGCAGGCTCAGATCACTGAATTTGAGGCAGAGTCCCCGTGTCGACCCCAAGAAGCCTGCGGGATACCGGTTGGGGGTAAGAATGAATCGGACTACACCAGAACGAGAGGGTATTAAAGACTATACTGGTATGAGATGGTATAGTCGAGAAGGCAAGCGACTTCAAGGCTAGAAGGAGCTTATAAGGGTTGACATGTGCTACCTATACTATCAAGATGCATCTTCTTTTCGGTAGCTCATTCAAGAAGAATTCTCAAGTTAAACATGCTTGACTTGGAGAAATCTTGGGATGGGTGACCTCCTGGGAAGTGATTTTCAGGAAGCATGTGAGTGAGGACAAATCATGCTGGAAAGACTCATGGTGGTTTGTAGGGCCAGCCGATCAGACCCAGGGTGTTACAGCCATGAGTAGCGAGTCCCTTAATTTTACTTCCATGTTCGC
>CAOJCR013361726.1:0-12435 GCA_948330485.1 Euphorbia neoarborescens | reverse complement strand
AACTAACGTCTAAGTCTATGTTTAAATTGTGGAATAACCACCATTCGGCTACAAGATCAGCCCAACCATTAGGGTGCACCTGAGCAGGACAAAGTTCGAAGGCGGATAAGATCTGGGCTAATCTCGTAGATAAGGGATAATGGAATCCATTCTCAATTTGGATGAGATAGATAGTAAAGTACCCTTTGGGCGGACGATTGGCACGGTCAGACTGGTTCTATAGTATTATATGGGCTTCCCTCATCTAAAGATAGCGATCGTAAAATTGTGCAATATGCTTTTGGTGAATCTCGGAGGAGATATCCCTAACTCGAATTTTATCCGCATGTACTGGACGGCTCAGTCCTGCTTTAGAGGCAATGCGAACATTTCTAGGTACATGTTTGGGGAAAGATAGATGCCTAGGCATGGTCAGTTTTGGGAGATGTTGATCTACGGAACTATGACTAAGGGAAGACAGGCTAAGATCAGGATATATGGTACTTTGGTTTGAGGCGCTTAACGCAAAGTTGTCTATTTTCTCATCTAAACTATCGTAGCTAGATACAGGGCGCATAACATGAAAGGAAACAGAAAAAGAAAATCAAGACTTCAAATCTGGTTCACAATGAGTAATCAGAATTTACAGCAATCGTCTATCACAAAATTACGAACCTACTAAGGTAGAAATGGCAGCAAAGTGAACAAGTAACGAAGGAAAAAGGGGATTTCAAAATACCTCAATGGAATAACGAAGCGCTGTAGAAGGAAGAAAACCCAGCAAATTAGAGTCAGCTATAGAAGACGAAATTGCAAGACAGACGAGTAAAGGAAAAAATGAAGAGGCAAAGCTATTTATATAGGAAAAGGAAAGGAGAAAAACCGACGGCTGGGGTTCTATGATGATGAAAAATACAGATGGCAACCGTTCATTGGATGAAACGCGTCTCAAGAGTCTGCATAATAAATGCAACAATAGGGAAACATTTGAAAATCTAAGCGGCAATAATATTTCGAATTTGAAAAGACGGGTGATGATCTGATTCAACCTTGAAAGGTTTCAAAATTACTAAGGAGGGACTACTGATAATAATTAGTAAATTTTTTTATAACTGTTGACGTGTCACTTTTGAAAAAGGCGGATGACGTCAGCTTGAGGATTCGTCTATTAGTCAAAGACAAGATCCTAAGGTCAAAGCTGGGATTATTAGGTCAAAATTGTATCACTTGGTTAAGAGACTGAATCTTTAGGTCAAAATGCCGAATGACCATATGAAATCCTCCCGGATGATTTATACGAGAAATAAGCATCATATTTGCCTTGTGATGTGCAAGAATGACTCAGCAGTCACATAAATCATCTCTAAAAGGATGTTTCCTGAGAGGGGACATCCTAAGGATATTTTAGTCTTTTCACAGGAGACAACAATGATTGGTAGGAATTATTCATAACAGAATTTAGTTATGAGATCATCTATATAAATAGAGGTAAAATCCACGTAAAAGGTACTTTTTCTCTATTACTCTTTCTAGGCATTTTTCTCCAGATTTTCTTAAATTCTTTTCTGACTTAAGCATCGAAGGGTCCCCTGAAAAGGACCACCGGTATTCTTCTTTGTCTTTTCAGGCATCTTCTGAGAAGAAAGAGGTTTTCATAACGAGAAAGGAAGCAGAAGAACAGTGTTTCTACACCAGAAACATCATTCAAGGATACAATTAAGTCTACTAAGAAAGTATGTCAGGTATCTTTCCAACTTTAGTCAGTAAGTAGTCTAATGCTCATTGAAATATTTGCACTTCTACTATAGATGGTGATAAATGTTGCTCCACTAGGGAAACTAGATAGTTTTTGAACAAAATTATTTTGTCATTGGAGAAAGGTGAATAATAGTGTTGGGCATTGTGCTTTGTAGAAAGATATAGTTCCAATAATGGAATAGCATATGACCTGCAACTCTATTGGAGAATTTAAATTACAACTTGATAATATGTTATTACTGTACTTATTTTGGGATGAATATGCTTAATTTGGATTGTTAAACAAGATTATTTTAGGACGTTTTACTTATTTTGGAATTTTCATGTATTTGCAAGATAAATTAGAAGAATGAGAGGCTAAATAGTCAAATTGATATATGTTGGAAAATGTTGTAACTGAGGAAAAAGTTGCAGTTCAAAATGGGTTATTGTAAGCGGGCGAATATTTTTCTTTCAAAAATTTTATTTTTCAAAATACGGGGTTTTAGTTTAAAGGGGGTCGAATCTCTTTAAACGATATGTTAGAGTCACCACCCAGCTAATAAAAAAAATGATACAGGAAAATAAATTTCCAGCAAGAGCTCCAAAAAATTGACGGTGCTTAAGTAAACACTTAAAACGTATCTTTCAGGGACATTGTGCCCCGTCGTTGTCAAGTAATAATCTGGTTAAGTCCAGATGTTGATCCACGGGATTTATTTCACAAACACCAAACTATTTAGTTTCCTTGTTGTTTAAGCGAATGAAAATTTGAAAGAATAATTATCCTAAGTCTAAATCAAAGCTACTCCTAACAATGGTGATCTAGACAGCAGTATTTCCTCAGAATGCAAATGATATAAAACTCAGATTAATAACCAAAACCAACTTATGAATCAATGGTGCTCATGCAAAGTTCTTGATTTTGCAAACTTAGGTTTACAAGTCCCTAGCCTATTTTTTCGATATTTCACGGTAGTACTAGTTCTAGGGTTCAAAAACTATAGGTCCGTAACTTCGTGGATTTCCCACTTCCCTATGATTTCTAGGGTGTCAAACCTGATGAGACCAACTTATATGAACGCATAATACTAAAAAATTATGATAGTAATAATTTATACCATTAAGATCTGTAAAAATTCAGTCAAAAAAAGGTATAAATTAGTGAAAGAAATAAGAAAATGAATGCTTATATGAGTTATTTTGTGAAGGTTGCGTTACTGATAAGGAAACAGAAAAAGTTCAACAATCTCATAAGAAGGTAGAGAGGTTGCTGAGTGGAGCAGAGAGGTTGCGGAACAGAGTAGACAACTAGAGTTGGAGGGAGTACGTGAGCAGACTGCTGAAAGTATAGCTGGAAAGCATGGGTGAATTAAGGGAGTTGATGGTGGAGTTGACTTGATTAAAGAAGCCTATACTTCTTGGGACAAGAAGTGGAATTAATCTTTTACTCTTTTTTCCTTGACATTGTGTGGCTAAAACACAATTATTAATATTTTATCTTTTATTTTTTGGCTTAGAATTAGACACATCATTTTATTTTTCGAAGCTTGCCCATCTTGAATTCTATAAATAGGTCACTATTTTGTTAGTAATAGAGAGACTAATATAGATATTAAGTAGTAGTAGTAGTTTGTATTATTTTTTCTTTTTAAATATAATTTAGTTATTTATCTTATTTTATTTAAGTATTAGTTTAATTATGTTTAGTAGTAGTGAGTAGTCTTTTAAGGTTGAGTTAACGCAAGTTCCGGTTCTGGGCGAGGTTTCCGAGCAAGGTTGCTGACAGCGTGAAAAGTAAGTTGTGTGAAGAAATTAGAAATCCTTATATGAGAGTAGGATCCCTCTTATATACCTAGTATTCTTCATGAGACATAATAGAGATTCGGGAATATATAACCATCTTTTACACACATATTCTTTCTTGAGGCAGACCAAGCAATTTAGAGAGTGTACCGAGGGGTTTTTATTTTGTTAAAATGCTTGCTATTCTTAATGCTTGAGTGAAGACTTGGTGAGGTGTAACAGCAATCTGAGTAAGATCTCAAAGATCTAGGTGAGGTCTAATGATAAGCCTAGTGACATTAGGGTAAGAAACCTTGGACTGCAATCTCTCTGTTTTAGCAACCTTTGTGAGAAAAAATAACCCAGAACTGTGTAAGGATGTGTTAGCTACAACCCGTCTTTAATTATTGTTGTTACCTCTTTTAGTTTTCTATGCAATCTCTATTTTCATATTTACTCTTTGCCTTTAATTTTTTTTTATTACTCAGCAACCTTCTGATATCTGACAGTAAGCTTGCAGATTGTAGAAAACCTCACAGAAATACCTTACTCCCTATAGAATATGACACTTGGCTTACGATTATACTACAGAATGAACTAGTGCACTTGATAGTAGTGCAATTTAAGGCGAACAAGTTTTTGGCACCGTTGCCAGGGAGTACGGCTTATATTTATGAAGTTTTTGTTAATTTGCTTAAGTTAAATACTTTTGTGTGTTTTGTTTCAGGAACTTTCTGCAATCTAAAGGTTTCCTTGCATGCGTAGCAAGGCAAGCTCGCAAATGATAGAAAATGGCTGAACTAAACCCACAAAGATTAGTGAATATAAGCTATAAATGGCATTCGATCAGTTCCGATCGAGTCAAACCAGCAAAATCAGAGGCTTTAGCGAAGTTATCAGAGAAAATGGACATGGTTTTAAAGCAACCTGCGAGGTCCACTGTTTCAGCAATCTCAAATCCTCAGAATTCTTGTGATTTTTTTGGAGGCAACCATAGAAACATTGATTGCAATGCCACGCTCACACAGGAGCAATGTAATTTTGTAGGTAACCATCTTATGCTAATAATTCTTTTTTTAACACTTATAATCCAGGATGGAGGAACCACCCCAACTTCTCATGGAATCAGCAACCTGGAAACCCTACTTAGCAACCTTATCAACAGAATCAAGGCAATTTCTAGCAGCCTCAGCAATCTCAAAACATGCCACAAGCTGGTCCTTCTTACCAACCAAGAAAATCTGAGTTGGATGAAATGAAAGAGATGATAGCAGACGCAGATGCAAATGAAGAACTTGGAAACGCAGCTTCATCAAGTAGCGGCTATAATCTTATCAAAGACCAAAGGAGTCTTGCCTAGCAACACCGAGCACAATCCAAGAGAAGACGGTCATGCAATAACACTGAGAAGTGGTAAGACTTGTGAAGTCTCTAACCCAATGATTAATGTTGAGAATGATATAGGTAAGCAAAGCTCAGGTACGCAACCTGAGAAGGCAGATACTCAACAACCTCAGGTAAATAAAGGTTGCCAACAACCTCAAAACTCAGAAATAGCTCAGTAACCTTTCAAGATTGCTCATCCAGATGTCCAACAACCTATCCAAGGTCCAGCAAAGGATAACACTTCAACTCAATATCAACAAAGGATTCCTTATCCATTGAGAGCAAAACAACATGAAACTAATTATGAGGAAACCAAATTTGATAAGGAGGAAGATTTCATAACTAAGGCAGTGTAAGCCAAAATAGGGTGCCCTGCAATCTCTAAAAGTAGGCAGATTGTAGAACCACTTGACCTAGTTCTATACTGGCAAACTCCATAAGCAATCTTGACAGTATTGGTGTCCGCTTTAAACACCAATTGAAGCAATTTTGGGATCTCAACCACCTTACTTTTTGCTTATTTTGTTATCGATTTTGTGCTTCCCCTACTCCCTCTACATAGAGGTATATTTTCTTGAACCTTTATCTATTCATTTTTTTGCAACCTCCTATTGATGCTGATGAATTGTATTGCATTCTTTCCCCAATTTGATCTTCATTGCCTTAATTTTTGCTTGCTTTAATTGCTTTGCAGGCAAAGCAAGTTTTAAGTGTGGGGGAGGGAATAATTGAAATAACTATGTGATTTGCTATACTTGACTGATAAAAAACTGATAAGATTGCTGATCTTTAGATTGCTGATTTTTAATGGTTAAAAATTGTTGATTTGCAAGCTGCCCTCACTTGAAGTTTTGGTTGAACTCTCTGCAATCTTGATGTTTTGTTCACATATGTTCTTTTTATTTTTGTGTTGTTTTTAAATCTGTTTTTGCAACAATTTTGCATGCTTTTCTGATCCTAGGCAGCAACCTTTGCTTGCTAAACACTTAGAAATCAGAAACCCTTTGCTATGACAGACCTAAGCAACCTCTCAACTGCTCAGAATTAAGCAAACTTAAGTTAGCAGACTTTCATTCATAAATCAGCATGCTTAACTTAGGTAAATCAGACTGCAAAACAACCCTAATTTTGTTTTGCGAAGGGATTTGAGCTGAATATTTGCATGAGTAACATCAAACTCGTTGCACAACTCTTGATGAGTGGGAATATTTTACAATTCTTAGGTAGAGCTTGGGCTGGTTATACTTATCAAAATTGCATGGAAACTCACATACAGAAAATGATAAAGGCATTTGTTAACTTTGTCTTTAACCCCAAAAAGCCAACCCAATATCAATTCCTTGTTTTTGTGTAGCCAAGTCGAGCCTTTAACCCAATTTTTTTATTTTACCCATACATGTTAGCCATGAACCTTCACTGTGACTCCATAAACACCCTGAAAAGTCAAAGGAAGTGGTTTGCATGAGTATCAAATTAGAATTTCAAGAATTTTTGAGAGATTGTGGACTGAATTTTTAGAAAGCTACTCGTCAACCTCTTAGGGTAGAACCTCTTAATATCTGAGTACTGTATTCCCTAAGGTTGCTGTCTTTAATTAAGTGTTTATTTTAGTTTCTCTATTTTCATCCAAAAAAACAAACAAAAAGAAAAAAAGAAAAAAAAGAAAAAAAATTATTAGGTATATATACATGTATACTTTTGTTTTAGAATTTTTAAGTGTTTCTTGATACTTTGTGCTTCAGGGAGATTGCTGTTCATGCTTATTTGTTCCTTTGACTATCCTCTTACACCAAAAAGCCTGTTTGTCATACCCCAACCTAAACCTTACGTTACAACCCTGTAAAAGCCCTTTTGATTTTGTATGTATGAGTTTTACAAGCAGTGGAGATGAGACCGATGTCCAAGTCATGGTCTAAGATTGCATCACATTACTGAATGAGTGTTCTGATTCCTCAAAATGCTAAAACCAAACACCAAGTGTTGAGTGAACCCACCTAGGTGAGGCAATCTTGCTTTTATCTCAGCTAATTTTTTGAAATATGAAGTCTATCTTGTTTGCTTTAGGAAGTTTTTGCATAAATAGTTAGAGATTGCTTACGTATGTTTAGTAAATTGGTCAATGAATTCTTCGTGCTCTACATTGCTTGGTTGCTTACCTCAGGAAAAGCTTTTATTGTTGTTGTTGCCTTGTTCCTTTTCTTCTATTTTCTATTTTTGTATAAAATGTTTTCTGTTTTTCTTTGTTTTTATTGAGATTGCTCGAGGATTAGCAATGTTCAGGTGTGGGGGAATTTGATAGGAGTAGTTCATACCAATAAGATTTGTAATAATTCAGTCAAGAAAAGGTATAAATTAGTGAAAGAAATGAGAAAATCAACGCTTATATGAGTTATTTTGTGAAGGTTGCATTACTGATAAGGAAATAGAAGAATTTCAGCAATCTCGTAAGAAGGCAGAGAGGTTGCCAAGTAGAGCAAAGAGGTTGCAAAACGGAGAAGACAGCTAGAGTTGGTGGGAGTAGGTGAGCAGGCTGCTAAAAGTACAGCTGGAAAGCATGGGTGAATTAAGGGAGTTGATGGTGGAGTTGAGTTGATTAAAGAAGCCCATACTTCTTGGGACAAGAAGTGGAATTAATCTTTTACTCTTTTGTCCTTGACATTGTGTGCCTAAAACACAATTATTAATATTTTATCTTTTATTTTGTGGCTTAGAATTAGACACATCATTTTATTTTTCTAAGTTTGCACTTCTTAATTCCATAAATAGGTCACTATTTTGTAAGTAGAAGATAAGCTAATATAGATATTAAGTAGTAGTAGTAGTTTGTATTATTTTTTCTTTTTAAATATAATCTAGTTATTTGTCTTATTTTATTGAAGTATTAGTTTGATTATGTTCAGAAGTAGTGATTAGTCTTTTAAGGTTGAGTTAACGCAACTTCCAGTTCCGGGTGAGGTTTCCGAGCAAGGTTACTGACAGCGTGAAAAGTAAGTTGTGTGAAGAAATTAGAAATCCTTATATGACAGTAGGATCCCTCTTATATACCTAGTATTCTTGATGAGACGTAACAGAGATTTAGGAATAAGGAACCATCGATTACACACACATTCTCTATTGAGGCGGACCAAGCAATTTAGAGAGTGTGCCAAAGGGTTTTTATTTCGGTAAAATGCTTGCTATTCTTAATGCTTGAGTGAAGACTTTGTGAGACGTAACAGCAATCTGAGTAAGATCTCAAAGATCTAGGTGAGATCTAACGATATGCCTAGTGATATTAGGGTAAGAAACCTTGGACTGCAATCTCTCTGTTTCAGCAACTTTGTGAGGAAAAATAACCCAAAAGTGTGTAAGGATGTGTTAGCTACAACCTGTCTTTAATTATTGTTGTTACCTCTTTTAGTTTTCTATGCAATCTCTATTTTCATATTTACTCTTTGCCTTTATTTTTTTTATTACTCAGAAACCTTCTGATCTCTGATAGCAAGCTCGCAGATTGCATAAAACCTCATAGAAATACCTTACTCCCTGTGGAATATGACACTTGGCTTGCCATTATACTACAGAACGAACTAGTGCACTTGCTAGTAGTCCAATTTAAGGCGAACAACTTATGAAGCACGAAACAATAAAAATCGCATAAACAAAAAACATTTCAAGCATCAATTGAATTTACTATTGATAAGAGTATGAACGAACTAAAAATGATACAATCAATTCAATTCTCAGTCACATTTCGCAACTAGTTAACAAACAAACAAAAGAAGAAAATTTTCCCTTGATATGCTGCTAACCGAACTTTGGCGTTAGGAATTGAATCGAAGATGAAATCTCAACAAAACTTGAATCTTATCTCCCAAACAAGTTTTTCAATTCAAATCATTGTTTTTCAGAGGAAGATAGGAAGCTACTGCCGTACTGGATGACCTAATAATGAAAAAAATGTTATATTTTTAACCCCTCTTAAAATGGAAATAGAATCCTAAAAAATATAATATTCTGCGTCATTTAAGTTCCCCAACACGAGCTCATTTCCCCCAATACGACATTTGTGTTGATCTTCTGTGGAAATAAACAACTGAACACGAGCTTGTGTTCCTCAGCCACAACCTCGTATTCTGCCACTGTACATTCTTCCTGCATGGACACGAGTTTGTGTTACCCACCACGAGTTCATGTTTTGCCACTGTGAAACTTTACTGTTACATCCATAACTTTGCAATACGTAAGCCAAATCCGGTTATTCAAGATCCTTCAAAAAGCTGAAAGAATAATCTTCAATTATGTCTCTGATAATCATTTCTAAAATTGGCATCTGTCAGCCTTGAAATTCATTCCAAATATGATGAAGACATAAGCACAAAACTTGGACTTCAAGCGTGTGCATTGCTGTCACATAATTGAGCCTCTTAGTCTACATTCTCTAGCTCAACAAACATGTCAAGATATACAAGTCCTTAGTCTTAATAACTTCGGACCAAAGAAATACAAAAACATACAAATAAATCGAAAATAGCCAAAAGATACAAACAAGACCTATATGCAAAAAAAACCAAAAATACATGAAAGAAGGAACAAAAACACATGAAAGAAGTCAAATTATCCGTTATAAAATCATAAATAACACCTAGATATAGGGTCAAATATGGCCTTATTAACTACTCCACACTTAAAGCTTTTCTTGTCCTCAAGCAAATAACTTGAAACACATAGATACATAAGCTTTTGCCCGAAAATCTGACTAGGATTTAACTATACTATACCTATCAATTTGAAGCATGCAATATCAATCCAAACAAAAGGGATGCATACAAATGACACGCGTTTGGTGGTAGTTGAAAACTACTTACCAAACCGCTCACTGAAGGGCAGTGTACCCTGTCGCTGTCAAGTAATAATCCTGGTAAGTACAGGTATCGATCCCACAGGAAAGTACCCTACAATCACTAAACTAATAAGCTTCTTAACGTGTTTTCTCGAACAAATAAAGTGATAAAAATGCAGAAAATTAAAAACCTAAATTAGATGTGATCTTCAAACAATTCTATTTATATCGAAATTAAAATCACAGTGTAGGCGGCATGTCTGATCTATGTATATTAATGGAGATGGCTTAAGTAGGTCAAACTAAGGTCAAACATGCAGAAATTAATGAACCCTAAATATGCTTATCAAACAATCCAAACTAGCGACTCTAGGTCCGATTATTCTTCCTAGCCATATTTCCTTGTTTAGTGGCGATCTAGCTCTAGAAATAAGAAAATAAGAACCTGTATGTTCCATGGAGTTGTCAATTCCAATGGTTGCCTAGGTTTTAATCTAGGTAAGGTTACAGATATGAAATCGGTGAAATTAGGACTTTGTAAGACTAGTTCAAAATTGCAAAATCAAACATACAAGTGAATTAATAATAAACATGAAAATCAAAATCAAAATTTAACAAAATTAAGAGGGAAAGAGTTAATGTATCAATTAGCAAAAAAACAGGTTGTAAGCTCACATCAAATTAAAGAGAATAGAGAAAAGTAAACTTATGCCCTAATTCAATTTAGCTGGATCTTAATGATTTGTAAATGCAGAAGGAGAACCGCTATAAAACTGCCAAAATTCAACTAAGAACTCACGAATTGAAAATGGAGAAGATTCTGTATATAACACACACGTAAACTTTTATTGAAGAAATTGAAATCCCAATATAAACCCTAGAACTTCGTCAAGCTTTTGGTACAAGAGTTGAATGAAAGATAAACCCTAACAACAATCTAAAACATCCTTATATAGGTTTAAAAAAGTGATATAATCAAAATAAAATTCGACCTAAACAAAACTCCAATAACTTGCCGAGTTATGGAGACAACATTCCGAGATGTGTGCATGCAGCCTAGGAACACGCCGGGTTGTGGTAACTCGTCAGCGTGTTATGCTTCTGCCAAACTCCAAATTCTTCAATCACACCAAAACACGCCGAGTTATGGGGAAAAACGTCGAGTTATGCTTCTTTCCCTCGATACTTTCTGATTTGTATTGCAACACTCCGAGTTTTCTGGTGTAACATGGCAAGTTTCTTCATTCTCACTCAATACATCGAGTTCATGCACTTCTTCTTCAGTCAACTTCAAATCTTCATAACTTTCACGTCCGAACTTTGACTTTTGCAATCTTGGACCCGTTGGAAAGCTCGTAGCATGAACTTTATCTTCTATTTTATGTACATCTCAGAAATCCACCTCCAACTGCCTAGACATACTGTCCAAAGATCTTTACTTCTGATTGCTCCAAAGTCAGACTTTATTTCCCCATTCCTTCTTTTCCTTATCTAGGGGTCTCAATCCCTACATCGTCAAGCTCGAGAAATGGGTCAAATTATACACATCCTTGGTCGTAACGACCTCAGATCAAGATAAACCAAAAATAAACATAAAATAACGATATATACATGAACTTAACGTACATACAAAAGATAAGAAAAATGAATGAAATGCAACACTTAAATACCAAATATCAATCAAATCATTCATCAATAAGGTTCCATAATGTCTAGAATATCAGGTGTAAACCAACCCTATGAACTACCTTACACTTAGAACTTTGTTTGTCCTCAAGCAAACAACTCAAAACTTAGAATCAAGAAACCAGTTTTCGCCTGAAAACCCACCTAGGGTTTAACTATGCGAGTTCATCAATTCCAAACATGTAGAAGCAATCTAAACAATAACAATAACCATCTACAGATAACAAACATAAGTACTGCTGTTCCACATGCTCAAACTAGTCAAACGAAGAGGAACAGTGAGAGTTTATGCAGCTAATTTAAATTTTCCTCACAGATTTCACTCAATACGCTCATAATTGTCAAGGGTAGAATAAAAACACACAAAATCAAACAAAGAACGCATCATATAGCAAACTGTTGGCAATCTCGGTGCATCCATTGACAATAAGGAGCAAAATTAGAGAACTTTTAACGTTTTGAGGTAATAGGCAGGGTATGGCGGATGTCATTTACGTCTTACAACTGCTTTATTTATACTGAAAAAAATGACTATTGAATCCAGGCATACAGAATAAGAAGGAAACTGCCTCACTTTTTTTTGAATAACAAACAAGCAACTTTATTTAAACAGATGTGATTGAAAAGAAACAAAGGGGGGAAACATCCCAAATATGTACAATGACTAACAAATATTATTCGGATATAAGAATGGAGAAACCTGAGTTAAAAGAGATCACAAAGAGAATTAATGTGGAATAAAGTTCCATTAAAACATTTTGGAACAAGTTCACGAATTAAACAGTAATATCCTAGAAAAGATGTTCATGAATCAAATAAATTAGAACCCACCCCACACTTACATCAGACTTGTTGCTTATTAAACACAGAATAATATAAAAATATTTTTTTTATATATGGTGAGTAATTTCTTTTGGAATTTTAACAACGACTACCCAGAAAGCTAGAATTGAAGTGCGAAATCAGTGTTTAGTATAAAATAAAGGAGAGGATGGGTCGAAGGTCAAATTGAAGGCAATTTGGCTTGTAACTTTAAGGCT
>CAOJCR013359897.1:0-10470 GCA_948330485.1 Euphorbia neoarborescens | reverse complement strand
GTACTTTTCATAGGAATCTACGAGATAGGAGAAACTTGATTACAGGTATGGATGATCCAAATGTTAGAGCTGAATTAGAGCGTATGCGAGCAGCCATGGAGTAAATAGAAGCCGAATGTGCTAATAGAGATGCTCAACTTGCTGAATTGAGGGAACAAATGGAGCAAGAGATGAGGGTAGGAGTAGAGCAGGAAATGCGTGAAAGACTAAAAAGGGAGGCTAGAGCATGACCACAGGAACCCAGGGTACAAGAAGAGCAGAAGCCACAGAATTATCAGACTGTCAACAGATAACCCACATGGCAGACCTTATGGCCCCTCATGGTCCTGGAGAGATTGAAGGCGTGGTGATGCCAGCCATTACAGCTAATAATTTTGAGCTAAAGACCAGCATGATTCAGATGGTTCAAAATATTGGACAGTTTAGTGGTGGTCTCTCGGAAAACCCCAACGCCCACCTTAGGCGATTCTTACGGGTGGCTGATACAGTAAGGCTAAATGGAGTACCACAGGATGCAATTAGGTTAAAGTTATTTTCATTCTCCTTGAAAGGAAGTGCCATAGAGTGGTATGACTCTTTGAAGCCCGGTTCAATCATGACTTGGAACCAATTGGTGGATCAATATCTAGCTTTCTATTTTCCTCCATCGAAGACCATACAGCTGAAAAATGAAAAAAATGCTTTCCATCAGTTCAGGATGAAGTCTATGAATGAAGCTTGGTCACGGTTCCAAAGGATTCTTTACAACTGTCCCCACCATAATATTGCCCAGTTCGACCAGGTTAGTATTTTTTTTTATCATGGATTATCTGCTTCTAACCGAGCACAGGTTGATTCTTCTGCAGGAGGAGATATTTTCCAATTGTCAGCGAAAGATGCTGAAGCACTGATCGAGGGAGTGGCGAGGAAGAGTACAATGTGGGTTGAAGATCCACCAAACTGAAGAGATATGCATATGGCTTCTACAGGGCAGGACAACCCAGCTATGGATGAAATGAGCTGAAAAATGGATTTAATGATGGCTAAGCTGAGTTCTCTTAAGCTACAGCAATCTGTGATATGTATCATATGTGGAGGCACTCATCCAAATAATGACTGTCAAAGAAGTGAAGTTTCTCCCCAAGACAGATTTGAAAGTGCGAACAACGCAGGAGGTAACTACAGGTATAATCATCCAAACTCATGTAGTATTTCATTTAATAATAACAATTTGAATTACGAAAGGCGATTTCAACACCCCGATATGTCCTATTCGAATAATCAAAACGTGTTGAAACCATCATCCAAATTCTATTCTGAGCATCAGCACCAGGGGTTAGGTAAGGCCTCCGTGCTTCCCCATAACCAACCTCTTGCATTGCCTGTGCCGTCTCTGAAATAGGATGAGAGTATAATGAATTCGCTTAAAGACATCTCATCCAAGCATTCGGAGACATAGATTAGGTTGGCAGATACAGACGCTTTTTACAGGGATTTGGGTAATGAAGTGGCTCAGATGAGTAGGGAAAGGCAGGAAAGGCCTTCTGGCAGTCTTCCTAGTACTACCGAGTAGAACTCTAATAGAAACCCAAGGGACTCTGCCAAAGTAGTGACATTGAGAAGAGGGAAATAGGTGGAGTCGTCTAATTCTGAGACCAAGGATTAAACTCTACCTCCACAGGTAAGTGGTGATTAGGATGAGGTACGTAACTCCATTTCACATTTTGATTCTGATTCTGAAAATTCTGGTATTCCTGTTACTACTGCTGATGATAAAATTGGGAATGTTTCTGAACCAGTAAGGACTTATGTTCCTAAATTGCCTTTTCCACAAAGGCTAAGAAAAGAAAAACTGGATCAGAAATATTCCAAATATTTGAAACATTTAAAAAGGTTGAATTTAATTTACCATTGATAGAGGCATAACAAGAAATTCCTGCTTACGACAAATGAAGTGATGGCGCTTACAGAAGAATGCTCGATAATTATGAGCAGTAGGCTTCCACCCAAATTGAAGGGTAGGGGTAGCTTTACTATCCCATATCAAATAGGGTCTCTGAAGATTGTGAACGCCCTATATGACTTAGGAGCCAGTATAAATCTGATGCCCTTAACGATTTTTTGAAAGCTTGGGTTAGGTGAGCCAAAGCCCACCAACATGACCTTACAGTTGGCAGACCGTTCCATTACGAGACCACAAGGAGTTGTGGAGGACATCCTTGTAAAGGTAGATAAATTTATATTCCCTACTGATTTTATGGTTCTCGATATGGAAGAGGATAATGCATTCCTAATTCTTCTCGGGCAGTCATTTTTGGTAATGGGTCAGACTTTGATAGACGTCCCGGAAGGTAAGTTAATTCTGGGAATACAGAGGTAACTTTTAATGTCTATAATTTGATAAAGTATCCATTCGATAAGGAGAATTGTAACTATGTTACTGTGTCTGAACTTACTAACATGTGTGTTCGTGAGAATATTTATGGTGGACAGGATGAAGCTTTGGAATCTGATTTTGAGATAGAGATTATGATAAAATAAGAGGAAGGCGAGGAAGCCAATTGTAAGTGGATAGCAGGTAGGTTTGACAGATTGGATCGAGAAGTCAAATCGGTGCCTAAGTCATCCTCGGAGGAACCACTGTCTTTCAAGTTGAAGCAACTGCCCGAGAATTTGAAGTATCTATTTCTAAAACCCCTTAGAGATTTACCTGTTGTTATCTCTTCGCTATTGATAGGTGAGTAGGAAAGGGAGTTGGTGGAGGTAGTACAAAAACATAAGGGAGCTTTTGGGTGGTCAATCCACAACATTAAAGGGATAAGTCCATCTTTTGAACACACCGCATCTACTTGGAGGAAGAGGTTAGTCCATGTGTGCAACTTCAAAGGAGAGTTAATCCTAATATGAAAGAAGTAGTAAAGGTAGAAATCGTCAAGCTACTGGATGCATGTATTTTCTATCCCATCTCTGATAGTTCCTGGGTAAGTCTAGTCCATTGTGTTCCGAAAAAGGGTGGTACAACGGTAATGGAGAATGAAAAGGGGGAGTTAGTTCCCACAAGAACGGTAACCGGGTGGCATTTGTGTATTGATTATAGGAAGTTGAATAACGCCACCCGTAAAGACCATTTCCCATTACTTTTTATCGATCAAATGTTAGAGCGGATGGCTGGGCATGATTACTTTTTTACTTTAGACGAATCATCCTGCTATATGCAAATACCTGTGGACCCTTTTGACCAAGAGAAGACCACATTTACTTTTCCGTATGGGATGTTTGCATATAGGTGCATGCCTTTTGGATTGTGTAATGCCCCGGCCACATTTCAAAGATGTATGCTAGCTATCTTTTCAGATATGATTGAGGACTTCTTAGAAGTATTTATGGATGATTTTTCTAGTTATTGGTAGCTCGTTTAATTCTTGTTTGTATAATTTGGATCGTGTGCTTCAACGCTGTAAAGACACTAATCTTGCTTTGAGTTGGGAGAAGTGTCGGTTTATGGTTAGGGAATGCATTGTGCTCGGGCATAAGATATCGGGAAAGGGAATTGAGGTCGATCCAGCCAAGATTGAGGTGATTGTGAAATTGCCTCCTCCCACTTCAGTTAAGTCAGTTTGGAGTTTCTTAGGTCATGACGGTTTCTATCAGAGGTTTATTATGGACTTCTCTAAGATAGCAAAACCCATGATAGAGTTACTCCGGAAAGAGGTTTCTTTTGCTTTAACGATGAATGTTTGAATGCTTTTAACTTACTGAAAAAGGAACTCATTGATGCACTGATAATGGTAAGCCCCGATTCGAATATCCTGTTTGAACTTATGTGTGATGCGAGTGATATGGCTGTAGGTGCATGTTTAGGGCAACATGTTGATAATATTTTTTTCCCGATATACTACGCTAGTAAGACCTTGAATGGTGCACAGGTTAGTTACACTATAACTGAAAAAGGAACTTTTTGCGGTAGTTTTCGCTTTTGATAAATTCAGGGCGTATTTTGTTTTGTCGAAAGTGATAGTTTACACTAACCACGTTGCTCTCAAGTATTTGTTGTCTAAGTAGGATACTAAGCCCAGGTTGATTCATTGGATTTTATTGCTACAAGAGTTCGACATTGAGATCAAGGACAAGAGAGGTGTGGAGAATGTGGTAGCAGACTATCTATCTCGGTTGCCCGGAAAAGAGGCTGAAGAGGAAGAAGCTGTGGACATTCAAGACACATTCCCTGATGAGCAACTGTTTATGGTAAATTCTGTCCTATGGTTCCCTGATTTTGCGAACTACCTTGTCGGTAATATCCTTCCATCTGAACTTACTTACAATCAGCGTAAGAAATTTTTGAGTGATGTTAAGTTTTATTTTTGGGATGAGCCTTATCTTTTTAAGTCTTGTGCTGATGGTATAATTAGACGATGTGTGTCAGAATCAGAAGTACCAAGTATTATTGGGATGTGTCATGATAGGAAAGTTGGAGGCCATTTCGGCCCAGAAAGAACAATAGGGAAAGTGCTGTCTAGTGGTTTCTATTGGCCTACGATGAAAGCTGATGTTATAAATTATGTTAGGTCGTGTGATGCATGTCAAAAGTCGGGGAATTTGTCTAAGAAACATGAAATGCCCCAGCAAGGTATTTCAGTTTGTGAAGTTTTTGATGTTTAGGGCGTTGATTTCATGGGCCCATTCCCCAAATCGGGTGTTAATCAATACATTTTAGTGGCAATTGACTATGTGTCTAAATGGGAGGCGGTGGCTTCGCCTACTATTGATGCAAGTGTGGTGACTGAATTTCTAGTCAAGAATATCCTAACCCGGTTTAGGACCCCGAGGGCCATTATTAGCGATGGGGGTTCCCACTTTTGTAAGCGGCAGTTTAGCGCACTCTTGCGAAGTTACAGAGTCACACATAAAGTGGTAAATCCCTATCATCCTCAAACCAGTGGACAATTTGAGGTTTCCAACAGGGAGATTAAACGTATTATGAAAAAGACGATTAGTGCATCTCGTAAGGATTGGAGTTCAAAGTTAGATGATGCTTTGTGGGCCTATAGGACTGCCTATAAGACGCCTATAGGGATGTCCCCTTACCGTCTAGTGTTGGGAAGGCAAGTCACATACCTGTAGAGTTAGAGTATAAGGCTTATTGGGCACTAAAATTTTTAAATTTTGACATGCAGGCTGCAGGTGACCTTCATCGTCAGCAAATGTTGGAGCTCGAAGAACTTCGGTTGAATTCATATGCAAGTGCGAAATTGTATAAAGAGCAGAAGAAGTTATGGCATGATAGGCATTTGATCGAGGAAGTTTTTGGCCCTGGTGAATCAGTTCTACTTTATAATTCATGGCTAAAACTTTTCCCGGGTAAGTTGAAAAGTAGGTGGACCAGACTGTTTAAGGTACATCGTGTTTATCCTTCGAGAATTGTGGAGATCGAGATACCTAAGGGAATTCAAAAGGTAAACGGTCATCGCCTGAAAGAATATTTCCATGGGAATCCTTGAGAGAGAGAAGAGACCTTTCTTCTTAAAGATGTCTAGGAGCTAGCGGAAAGATAGTCGAGCTATTTCGACTCTAAAAATAGCATTTGTAAGTGTAAATATTTTGTTTAAGTTTTGCATTTTTGTTATTCCTGTTTGATAAGTTTCGGAGGAGTCGGGTGCGTGAGAGCAAGGAGAGGAAGTGGCACATGATGCTAGAAAAGCATGGAAATCAAGGTAAGTTTTGAAAAAAATACAAAAAAGGGGGATTTAGGCTGTACTCGACGAGTACAGTACAGTACGCGTCGAGTACTGCCCTTGCTTAAGTACCAGTAGGTTACTCGAGCAAGGTACTCGTCGAGTAACTTGGCTGAATAACCTACTAGAACTTAGCCAAGGTAAGTATTCGACGAGGACCTAATGTACTCGTCGAGTACTCTTTCTAATAAAAAAATAACAAATATAACATAAATTAAACTTAGACCTAATACTAATTTCCTTAGTCTTCTTCTTCTTCTATTTCTCACCCCCCTTCAGTCGATGGCCACCACCGCTCCCTTTACCCCATTAACGCTGTTCTCTCTCTCTCTCTCTCTCTCTCTCTCTCTCTCGCCCCAATTGCTTCCGTCGGCTATCGTTGCAATCTTTCTTGATATTTATTTCGAATTTTTTCGACCTAGCTTCCTCCATGAGGCCTAGGTATGAATTGCTTCCGCCTTTCTCTATTTTGTTATGTTAAAGTTTGGAATCTTACATTCATGAGGCTGATGTTTTCTGATGTATCACATTATTAGAGCATGATTTGATTTTGGAAGGAGAATTGGAATTTATAGCTCGTTTCTCTCTTAATTCAACTGCCATATTCATGTGCTATGGATGTCGTTGATATACGATGGAATCCAAATGCTCCAACCATTTATTTAGAATGTTAGTTAAGTCTATGCATGCACTATTTTCTGCTTCTTTTGCTTTTTTATAGAGCTTGTACTGCTGCTTAGTGGAAGTAATGCTCTGAAGTTGGATTGTGCTTCGAATTGTTCAATGAATGAATGATTTTTGTCAATTTTGAGCATATATATCAATTTTTGGCATGCTTTGAATTGTTTAATGTGCAAAGCCTGTAATGCTACTTTGAATTGTTGCGCCCTGATACACTTAAAATTGCGTGAGCTATAACATCTATTGTTGGTCCTAATTGGGTGATAGTACAACTTGATAGTTTATATTTGCTTTAGGGGTGGTTGGCATGGTACCATCCGTTAGGCTATTGACTACGAGTACAGTTTTGATTTTGCACCTCATTTGTGCTGCCTCTTGTATGGTATCTCAACTCCATCTACTTTGCATTTCCGCTCTTAATCTTGTTTAGTTTATTTTATTCTTCTCTTTTTGCATTGTTGCATATTTTCTTATTTTTTTATTATTTCTTTAGTAGGATCAAGCGTACAGCTGGCAAGGGGAAGGGGCCCTTAGTTAGTTTTCTCGAGGAGCAGGGAGACACACCTGAAAACCCTCTTATGGCACCACTCACTCCTCATTCTCGGGCTGCGATGTGTCCATTTTTGTTACTTCGAGCAACTGAGATAAAAGGTTATGAGAACATCCGTAAGTATAACATCATCCCATTTAAACTTTTTGATACAAAAATACTCCGGGAAACCCGAGTATATGATGATTTTAATACCTATTTGACTGTCTTGGGTTGGGAAAATTATGCTTGGTGTGTGGAGCCGGTCTATCCATCATTAGTCCATGAATTTTATTTGACCCTTCACATAGAATCAACTGTACCTTAAAATGCTACAATAAATTTTTGATTGTTTAGTAAGCCCTATACCTGGAATATAGAATAGCTAAATGCTTTATTGGGATGTCAAGGTAAGGAATGGGTAGAATGGCCTAAGGGTGCAACAAAGAAAGTCTGGCAGGAGATCACATGACAAGTATCTTATAATAGCCAAACTGCCAAAACGACATAAATCAGGAGCAAGCCCTTCCGCCTATTGCATCGATTCTCTTGGTGGAATATGCAAGGGAAACCAAAAGCAAACCGCTTGAGCAATACTGATCTTCGTATGTTATACTATGCCACATGTGGGCTATCTATCAATCTCGGTATGTTCTGGATGGATATGCTGTCGGTAAGAGGGAAACATATTTCTAGTGGTCTCTCTTTAGGAAATTGGATTACAATATTTGCCAAGCGCCTCCATGGCGCAGATTGTTGTACTAATATGCAGGACTTCTACTAGTTCTATTACCGGAGAAGACTATGGATAGTGCTACAGTCAGTGTCGTAGGGGCCACTAAACATGCAGAAAGTAGCCGACAAAAGCGACCGATGGAACCTATGAATAAAAACGATGATGATATAGAGAAGGCTTAGTATGATATGGATGCCATAGTCCCACATACTCCAGTAGAGGTACATCCATGAGTGGATCGCACTGATGAGATCCTCCACCAGCTAAACGATCTGTGGCTCTACATAGGAGTTCATTTTGACACAGTGGAGCAGTGGTTGGATTGTCATGATACTCATTTCCAGCATTTAGATGACCAGGTGACAGAGCTCCGATAGGAGCAAAACTGGTGTCACCCACCGACAGGACAGCCATTTCAGTCATCACCTCCACCCTCGGAGGATCGTCTGTGAGTCTTCCTTCCTTTTCCATTTGTTGAATGCCCCTTACACTTATGTTGTCCTGGTTTCCATTGCACTTTTGGAATTTAGTGCAATCTAAGTGTGGGGTGGCATCGCTTACGCTTTTATTTTATTTATTGCATGTTTGTGTAGCTAGGTTTGCTGGATGTTGATCAGTAGTGTAGGCCTGGTTATGCATTCTGGTGTTTGTTTTCTTTTTAGTCGATTGTTTTGTGTTTCATAAGTACGTTTTAGTGATAAATGCTGAATAAATGATGAATTGTTCTGAATTGTTCTGATGTGTGGATTTCTTGACTGTCTAGCTACACCTGAATCTGAGTTTTTGTACTGGGTCCTTTAAGTGATATGGCATGGTATTTGTGGTTAAACTGCTGGAATTTGCCTGTTTATGTTTGTGAAGTCGTTCTTTGAATAATGTGATTTTGTGGAACCAATAAGAGCTGTCATGTATAGTGGTTCGAATATTTATTGCTGTTTCCATGTCTGAAGTGAGATAGTGTTTAGGAACAATAAAAGAGTAAAGCAGCTCAAAACATCATGACTCTCTTGTTCTTTAAAGTGAGGATTTGTTTGAGCCTAATGGACCACTTTTACTTAGGTTCCATGATTTTTGTGAGAGACAGTCAACCAATGCGTGCTAGATCATAGAACTCGGTGTGGTCTTGCACTTGTCATGCATATAACTTAGTATGTAGAAACCCTTAGGATTTTACCACACGTTCACACACATCCATTTCACCTTTCTTTTCACTTAGCCTGTTTGAACCCAACACAATTACCATTCCCTTAGAACCCTTTTTAAGCTTGAGCCTGTTCCTTGAAAAGCCACATTACAAGGCGGATTGCCTTAAAGCTACAAGCCCATTCCCTTTCACTTTGATTTACCTTCTATCCATCCTCTCCTTTATTTTATGTTGGAACTGATTCCGCACTTCAAGTCTAGTAGTTTTGGGTTGTCAATCTTATCTTTCGAAATTGCTCCCTATATTTATATTATTTAGAAAAAGAGAAAGAAACAAAGAAAAAAAAGGAAAAAAAAAATAATAAAAATAGTAAAGTTGGTTTCTCTATGTTCTTACAAGTAACTTGTTCTGTGTTCGTTTCTGGAAATGGGTTCCGATTAAGGAATACTTGTGCTTTTCGAGGTTTCAAACACTAAAGGAAATATCTTTCTTCTTCGAATGTTAAGGAGCTTTAATTCAGAGTTTGTTTGTTCTTCTTTGTGATTTCTTCTGATTCAGAATTCTTTGTTTCTTTTTCTGAATCTGTCTTCTGTTTTTGTGAATAAAGTGTGGGGTGGGGTCCAATTACTTTGCCTAGTGAACATTGTTTCTGGGTTATTAATGCTAAATAATTCGTGAGCTTATTCAATTATGTTGGTTGGAACTTGATTCCTCATTATGTTATCTTTGTGTATTCTTCCTATTCGGGTTTTCTCTTTTCATCTCTCTATTCCAAATAAGGTTGCTTGGGTATGTTGTTTCAAAGTGAGTCGGTTTCTATACTATTCCGTATGCCAAGGGTTGCTAGTCTTAGTTTTAGTATGACATGAGGGAGTTGTAAACTGAAAAGACTTCCATCACACCCTACCCTTACCTACAAAACATTACAGACCGCATAGGTTCTCTTATTTTGTTCCTCTTTGTCAATGACTACACCGAGATTGCCATCAGTTCGCTATGTGAAGTATGCTTGGTTTGACTTATGTATGTTTTTATTCCCACCTTAATCTTTCGAGCGCTTTGAGTGAAATCTGTGAGGCAGATTAAAAGTAGCTGCGTAAACTCTCACCATTCCTCTACGTTCGCTTATCTTTGGGCATGTAAACAGTAGTACTTATGTTTGTTGTCTATAGATGATTATTGTTATTGCACGGATTGCTTTTACATGTTTAGAATGGGCGAACTGGCATGGTTAAATCTTAGGTGGTTTGCTGGAGGAGACTGTTTAGTTTAGTCTGAATTTTCGGTCAATTGCTTGAGCATAAGCAAAACTCTAAGTATGGGATAGTTGATAAGGTCGGTTTTGACCTTATATTCTAGGCATTGTGAAACCATATTGATAAATGATTCGTTTGATATTTGGCATTTATTTGTGATGTTTTATGCATTTTCCTTATTCGTTGTTATTTATGGTTCAGTGTATATTTTGGTGTTTTTGCTGTTAATTTGGTTATTTGTGTCAGTCCAAGTTTGTGGGACCAAGGACTTGGTGAGTTTGACCCATATGTTGAGCTTTATGATGCAGGGGTAGGAACCCGAGATGATTTTTTGTGAAGAAAACAGGATTGGAGCCCAACTTAGAGCGAGAACAAGCACGGATCTTTGGACCACTTTTTGGGGATGTTGGAAG
>CAOJCR013359658.1:0-11513 GCA_948330485.1 Euphorbia neoarborescens | reverse complement strand
CTCGACATAACTGGGACGACGTCGGAAGTCGTCCCATGGGATGACTTTGGATGTCGTCCCAAACATGTCTGGACGACTTCCGAAGTCGTTCAGAGCGATGTCGTCCCTCTTTATGCCGGGACGACTTCCAAAGTTATCCTGGCCTAAAAATTTTTAAATTTTTTTGGAAAAAAAATTAAAATTTCAATTACACAAATTCTCTAACCTCACTGGCAATCGATGAATCATATTCATATAGTTCTGATCCATTTGGATAATTCGTCCCTTTTTTTATGTAAATATATGAATTTCAATATATTTAGTTTTCAGAGAATTCATATTCTTTTTCCTTAAGATTTTATTTATAAAGGGTAAAAAAAATCTTTTGAGAAGATGGTAAGTAACAAACGGGACGGTGTTTAACAATACTCAATTTTTATTGTAAGTTTAGGAAGTAAAGCTTCACAAGTTTGGTATCTTTCTATTGCAAGGCTGAGTGAAATGGGCTTATGGTTGTTGGGCCGTTACACCTTCACTGCGGGTAAAGGTTTCGCTTTTCCAGATGCGTTCAGTATGTGGAGGTGTCCTGCAAGAGCAGGAGAGGAATTCCGTATATTCTGCTTTCTGCGATAGCCTTCTCTAAGTTAAAGTGTTGATCTGTAATAAGTAGAGGTATTGCCTTCTTTGTTATTGTCTGATTTTGGATAGTCTTTTGATTTTTAGCTGCAATAATCCCTTTTCGTTTTTGTTTTACTTTTGTTTCCATGTCAATCCCTGTTTTCTTCTTGTTTTGGGTCTATATTTACTGCTAGCTACAATAATCGCTATTGTAATACCATTCTTTCAGCTCCCCTGTGTGAATTTTCGGAAATTCGCCAACTGATTGTAATAAGAAGATATTGAATATAGGTCGCCTCAATTCGTTGCCACTTGCCAGCAACCCCAAAGCTTTCCACCTTCCTCAGCTTGTAATCTCTTGGTTCGACCGGCCAAGGTTGCAGCCCTCCTCACTCCATCTGTGATACAATAGTTTTTCTACGTGTTTTTAGGTTTAGATTTTCTTTCAGATTACATAAATTGAGCATAACTTTCTGTATATGTTTATTTTTTTCACTAATTTACGAGTTTGTTTGATGGTTGTAACAATTTTTTTTCTGTTTAATTTGATATGTACATACTAAACTAGTGCCTACCATTGTAGTTGGAATAGAATTTCATCAATGGCAGATGAAAAGGCAGATAAACAAGTCCTTGAGGAAAATGAAGCTGAAACAGAAAATGGGACTGAAATAGAAAATGGAAATTCAGAGCCTTCAGTAAGAAGTGAAAATGATGAACCCTCTGAACTTTCTTCTGGTATGCAGAAACACGATGAAGACAACAAAGGTCTCCTTGAGCTTAATTTATGCCATTTTTCAATTATCACTTCTATATATCTTCCACCTAATGCATCCATCAGTCATGAAAAAGTTGCCTAAAACAAATTTTTCTCACAGTTGGTTTTTGAGAGGTTTATTTAGTGGTTAAATGTACTTGAGGTTAGCGATGCTTGGCTAAGAATGTTAGTATTACATTTATAATAAGGAAATAGCATTATACTCGATGTTCCAGTGCTTAGCTACTTGCTTTATGAATATCCATTTAGTTTAGTTTCTTTTCTTATTGATATTTTTAGCTGAGTTGTGATGGTTTACATCAAATAGGTTTTTTTGTTTCTATTAGAAACTGATTTAATGGTTTCTTTCCCCACAAAACTTAGCTCAATTTATTGCTAATATATGACCTACATTTATGCAAAAATGAGAACGGTTTATTGCAGAAGTTGCGAAGAAGAAAAAGAAGAAAAATAAAAGCAAGTGAGTGCAGTTTTCCTGGCTACTAGCTTTATTACATCATATATGTATTTTAAGCATTTCACTTGATTGGCAACAATGTTCATTTACATTATAGGAAAAAGAAAGAATTGCCACAGCAGACTGACCCACCTACCATTCCTGTTGCTGAACTTTTTCCATCTGGAGAATTTCCTGAGGGTGAAATTCAACAATACAAAGATGAGTAAGTATACATTTTTTTTCCTTTGATCTTGATTTTGTGCTGTTCACTGTATACAAAAAATCATATAAGCTACACTTTTTTCTGTTCCATGCTTGAGCGGTTGGGCATGTCAAGTGTATTTTAGGAATACCTTAAGTTTTCTATGTGCTATTTTATGTATCTTTTTCTATTGTTTATTATTGTTATTGTTGTTGGTTACACTGATTGTTGGAACTTCATATCATATTATAGTAATTTATGGAGGACTACATCTGAGGAGAAGAGAGAGTTGGAGCGCCTTGAAAAGCCCATTTATAATTCAGTTCGCCAGGCAGCAGAAGTTCATCGTCAGGTAGCTACTAATTCATATAAAATTGCTGATGAGTAACATTGTCTATCATCTGCTTGAATCTTCCGACATTTGGTCTACTCAATATTAGGTGAGAAAATACATAAGAAGCATTTTGAAGCCTGGAATGTTAATGACTGACTTGTGTGAGACGCTGGAGAATACAGTTCGTAAGCTCATAGCAGAGAATGGTTTGCAGGCAGGCATTGCATTCCCTACTGGATGTTCTCTGAACTGGTGAGTATCTATTAAGGATATAATTATATCCAATTTGTTTTTTTTCCTTCCTTTTACTTCTGTTTGACGTGCTTTGCTGTATACAGGGTTGCTGCCCATTGGACTCCGAATTCAGGAGATAAAACTGTACTTCAATATGATGATGTCATGAAGTTGGATTTTGGAACCCATATTGATGGTGAAAAATATTTCTAATATTTCTTGCTCTGGTTATGATTATATGTCTGTGTCGCAACTCGTTTAACTGGAACACTTCTTGTAAATGTCATTTGAGTATTTCAGGGTACATTGTGGACTGTGCATTTACAGTGGCATTCAACCCTATGTTTAATCCACTGCTTGAAGCTTCCCGGGAAGCTACCAACACGGGTATCAAGGTGTTTGAATCCTATCCCTTCAAATTGATCTTGGTCAATTGAAATATCCATTTTTATGTGATTTGATGCATTGCGATTAGTAATAAGATTTAAAATGAAGAGAAGGTATGGAATGAGAGGAATTCAAACTCTCAATAAACAAAAGCCTACATTATTCCTAGCACGCTGTACTTGTTCACCTTTGTCGATTTAGGGTACAACCATTTCACTGGGTAATGATTGAATGAATGGAATTGAAATTTTACTTGAAATTCTAACCCGAGTGTTTCCTACTTCCAAACTGGGTATTAATTTTCTTAGGGTGGGATTGTGATTGCTTTGAGTTTGAGGCTTGACTAAGAATGTTTAGCTAGTTTCTCTCTCCCTGAGGAAAAAAAGACCCTCTTTTACATAACTGTGCAGGGAACAACGTCTTTGCATACTTTTTTTCTAGTCATCCCCAGGTCGAGTTGATGCAAAGCAAAATTTGATTTACAGTTTGAACTCTAATTCAACTCTACAAGAGAGCAAGATTTCTAGGCAGGGAAACTTTAGGGAGCAACTGAGTCTATAATAATCAAGACCAAGAGACAGAGCTCTTTGTTGAAAGACTTCCAAAAGCATTTTAACCTGATTATCAGTTTTGAACTATCAGGGATCTTCTTGTCACTAAATCATGTCCCAATATGCAAGCTATAGAACAACTATTTTTTGAGTGAATATTTTTCCAGGAGCCAAAGTCTTTAATTATTCTCTCCAAGTCCATATATTTCTTTAAACATGCGGTGTTCTGATTGGGACATATCTTTAATACGAAAACCTCTTTAATACGAAAACCTGTGTAATCTAGCTCTTTTTTCATCTTCTAGAATCTAGATGTTTGGATTGAGTATTGGGGATCTTCCTCTTTCTTTCACTTTGGACTTAAAAAAAAAGCTCTAAGTTATTGGCCCATTTCTGTCCTAAAAAAGTTCTATATTTTCCTTCTTATTGCCTCGTTCCTTCTTTCTAATTTTAGTATTCTTCCTCCTACCCTAAGAGAACACTTGCATAATGATTAAGCTTGTCAGTTTCTTTTTCTTTTATCCATTACCTCAACCATTTTCATTCTAGGTTTCAAATAGTGATAATAAAATGTGGATTATTTGAAAATTTTTCCCCACCCTTTGGCCCTCCTTTACCTTGTACTAAAGCTGATATCAGATGCGTGCCTGCATGCAGTTTCTGTTAAGAAATCTTAAGAAGTGTTTACCTTATTTATACAGTTTACTTGATCAATTACTACAAAGATGATATGTGATATATCATAATTTCAGGAAGCTGGGATAGATGTGCGTCTTTGTGATGTTGGTGCTGCTATCCAAGAGGTTATGGAATCATATGAGGTTGAAATTAATGGCAAGGTGTATCAAGGTACAACATTTTGAATAGCTTTTTAGATATTCTCGAGTTGCAGTAAATTAGAATTTGGAATTTGGAATTTGAAATGTAGAAGATTTGTTTTTATTCACATGATTTTGTATCTTAGTTAACAGCCAGAAGTTGTGGAGAGCTAGACCAGTTGTTTTGGGAAATCTTTTTTAGGATAAATCTCTTCTGTTTCACATTAAGTGTATCTAGACTCCAGAGCTGGTATATAATTTGGTTCACTTGATTATGAATATTGTTCTTTGACAATCTTTTTATGTTATAGAATGGATTTTGCTTGCTTAGTGCATTCATATCTGATGCGGTGATTCTTTCTCTGCCCACCCTGTTAGTATAATGCATTCAGGAAACATGAGTTAACAGTATAAATGGAAATGGAATTCAAACTTATGTGAAGCAGTTAAAAGTTGTCACCTATTGGTACATTACATAAGCATGCAAGCTTTATGACATATTTCATGGACAACCTTCTTGATATTCTTTCAAGGGATATAGTTTGTAGAAAGTGAAAGTTTAGACCTGTAGATTTGTGAATCCTGGCTTCATTTAGTACTGCAGTTAAAATATGGTAATTAGAGCCTTGGGGGCTGTTTTCTGGTGCAAAAGAGTCCTGTTCATGTTTTCCATGCACTTGTTTACATGTACGTTCTGTTATTTCCTTTAGGGCAGTAAATAAATTCATTAATTATGTAGTATATAATAGTTGGGTTTTTCTACTTAATGTGAATTTATACCTTTTTTTATGCAATCAATATTTTTTCTTCTCCATGGGCTATGACTCGTTAAGCCCCCCCCCCCCCCCCCAAAAAAAAAAAAAAAAATCCGGGAAGAAGAAAGCTGCCAGAAATGTTGAACCTGAGGTGTTTTGTAGAATTCCATGTGTATTCACAAGGTACTGATTTTAGTTTTTATGGTGTTACTGGCTTATTGTGCCAAAAGTTTCAATAGGTAACTTCAGGAGTAATTCAAGAAGAGTTCTGGCGAAACATGAATTGTTGAACCTCTTCTTTAATCGTTGAAAATGGATGGGGGCGAATGATAACTGTTGATGGTGTGTGTTGTATGTTCCTTCTAAGTTGTCTAAATATTCCAAGTTTTTTTTTTTTTTTTTTTTTGGTTGTGGGTGGGGGGTTTCTTAGTGGTCTCTTTAAAGTTCCAGGTTTGTTCTTAGCTACAAGTTTTGCTCTTTATGCTCCGACAAGGGAGCTGAAACAAATTATTTTATTCTTGCTTGTATGAGTCAATGTCTGGATTGTATTAGTTTTATAAAGGCATTAACGGATAGGAATAATTGGACTCTTTACGTTTTCTTTATTATCATAATTCATATCCAAGAATGTGAATTTTAGAAATGCTTACAACCACAAGGAACCATTTGTACTTTTTATGAATAAATGGTTTGTTATTATTGACATATTACATTGGAAGATTAATCAATTGAGAAGCTTTCAATAACCTTCTCTCTAAAAATTGTAGAGCCCTAAAAACTCTGAAAAGATATCCAAACATAATGTTATTCAAAAGCTTCTCCATCTGCATACACGACCCACGTATATGATACTAGCAACCTTGCCCTAACAACCATAACCATAGCTGAGGTCAAACATGTGTTCCTCTATACATACCTACCATTTAATGCCTTTACCCCATTAGAGGGTAGTTAGGTATAGAGGGACGCATGGTATCTCCCTTAGCTATGGTTGTTTTGGCAGGGTTGTTAGTATCATATATAGGGTTGTTGTGTGAGCAAGGAAAGAAGAATTTGGGCTCCACTACTTGAGTAGAGGGAAGGGAATTGAGGGATTTTGGGTCTATTAGTTTTTCTTTTGAAATTCATTTTGTTTGGGTCTCTTTTTGTAGATCTTGGGCCTCACTAATCGAGTAGAAAGAATGGGATTCCAAATTCTTCAATCTTCCATTGTAATTTGGCTTTTTTCTCACTAAACATTCTTTATCCGGGAGATTGTCATCAAAAGTACAAATGATCCTTGTGTTTATTAGCATTTCTAACAGTCACAACCCCCTTGTCTGCACTCATATACTAGCACCGTAAAATCTCCAAAAAAAGAGGCCTAAAAGGAATTTTCTTCATATTTGTTCGCACAACCCCTATATAGAATAACAAAGGCCAAGACCACGTCTTACTTAACCACCCTTGAATGCCTGTCACTCCATTCTCTGTCCTGTTAGTTCTAATACCATTGAGTTCTGTAGTCACTTTGAAAACAGTTGTCTTAAATTTTTCCAGTTATTTTCAATTCAAACGTAATAAAGCATGCACCTTTGAACTTATCTTGTGTCATATCTAATTTCATGGCTGCTTAATATATATATATATATATATATATATTTTTTTTTTTTTTTTTTTGCAGTTAAAAGCATCAGGAATTTGAATGGACACAGCATCGGGCGCTACCAGATCCATGCTGGAAAATCAGTTCCAATTGTTAAAGGAGGAGAGCAAACTAAAATGGAAGAGGGTGAATTTTTCGCAATCGAAACATTTGCATCAACAGGTAGTTTTTCCATTTGGATTGTGAGAGAGAATGATTAGCACATGATCTTTGGAGTAACCCATCTTTTGTGAATATATATATATAGGCAAAGGATATGTGAGAGAAGATTTAGAGTGTAGCCATTACATGAAAAACTTTGATGCTGGCCATATCCCATTGAGATTGCCAAGAGCAAAGCAACTGCTAGCTACAATCAACAAAAACTTTTCTACATTGGCTTTCTGTCGACGGTATTTAGACCGCCTTGGGGAAACTAAATATTTGATGGCCTTAAAGAACTTGTGCGACACTGGAATTGTTCAGGTATAATTACATTCCAAGTCCCCGCCCTATTCTTTTGTGGTGCTTATGGATTATATATTTCTTATGATGATGGTTCGCAGAATTAAAGTAGGAATGAAGCATACTGAGCTCCATGGTTTTTACTGTTTTTATCCCTGAGTTGAGCCCCGGATCATCATTTATATACTTACACCTTGAGCGTTTGATCTTTTATTTCACATGTAAAGCTCTTGATCACATTTAGTTCTCATATGAATCCTTATTGAGCTCCTTAATCAAGAGCTTGATGTGCAGAAATGAAAGCTCAAGGGCAAATAAGTTGATAAAGGATTAAGAGTTCTCTTGAACAAGGGTTGACCTTATGATCATCTGGTCTATTAAAATTTATGATTGAATTCCAATGTTCCCAATTTGAAGAAGTTGCTGAGTGAGCAACTTTGTGATAAGAATAAGAAGGATACTTGCTGCAAACAAGTAAAATTTTCCCTTGGCTTCATATTCTAGTGCTGTAAATTGATCATTGTTTTATATTTGGCAGCCATATCCTCCTTTGTGTGATAATAAGGGCAGCTACGTATCCCAGTTCGAGCATACCATATTGCTCCGGCCAACCTGCAAAGAAGTTATATCCAGAGGGGATGACTACTAGAAATGCCCGGATCTGTTACCGGGGCTGATACTCTTAGTCTTAAATTTCTTATCTTCTGTTTTGCTGTGACTGTTGTTCTGCAAAGTAGGTACAAGTCCTTTTAAAAGCAAATGAAGTGGTCTTTCTTCTACATATCAAAATCTTTATTATGCTGTCCGATATGGATAATTTTATTTTGACCTCTGAAAATTTTGGAATCAAATTCTTGTTAAAAAACCCTGCACGACTGGAAGATTTATATCTCGAGCTCAGGTCAAGGAAGAATTTCTTGAAATTTATCTGAGAATCTTCGGAACAAATTTGATTGAATGATCAATGAGAAAATAGAAATGAAGAGTAGAATGGATTGATTTGATTTCTTCTGCTTTACATTTCTTTATACAGAAGAAGGAAGAAGAAACCAATGACGGTTTTAACTAATCTTGAAATGGGCAGACTCGGGTTTGATCTATAGGCCTAGCCTAATACTCTGAATTTGTTTTTAATGTTATATTAACGGCTCTTTTCTTTATTCTTCTTCAATAGTTTTGTTCTTTTTTAATACTTCCCTCTCAAATTGAATTTATTCAATTTGTTTTTGTGCGAGTCGTATTTCTTAATCTTTTCCTTCTGTCTTCTTCTTTGCACATCAATGATCACCATTTGTATAAGAAAAAAGCTAAAGTCATTTCTGCTCTTTTGTTTAGTGAGCATACCAACTATTTGATTTGAGTCGAAATGTCTGGAGTTGTGAAAAAAAAAATCTTGTTCAATGTAGTCTCTCACAAAGTGAATGTATGTCAATGTTGAAGTATTTAGTTCTTTTGCAAACCACCGGATTTGCTGCAATGGTAATTGCTGATGTATTATCACAATGAATTTTAATTGGAACAAGTATGATTGGATAGTTATATTTGCTTCTCTTAGTAGTTGTCTAATAGACAGGAAATTGAACTTGAATCCAGGTGCATATAATACATTTCGTAATTTCAAACTTAGTTGAACACTAAATTTCCTGTATTCATAATTTTCTGTGATGATTCAATAGGTAAGTGAAATATTTTGTTTTCCCTTAACCTTTTGAGATCCACAAAGTTACTTACATGTGTACTCATATGTGAACTTAGCATCCGAATCAATGATCTATGTATCTTGATCTATTTCATTATTTGTAGAAGCGAAACAAAAAGCATTACCTATGAAACTTGAATACAGTACTGAATTGGGATAATCGTTCTTTCCATTTTTGAGTTGATTCCGCTGTTGTAGACACTTCTAAATCTCCTTCTGAAACAGTTGAGTCATAAACTTCTGTTGTGTATCTTCATCATTGTCTGTTATTTCTTCTTCTACCATATGTACATGTTGCTTCTTGAATCTGTTTTGTCCTCCATCGAAATTATTTTTCTTGTTCAAGAAAGAATTTGGCCTCTTTTTCGAATGTAATTTCCAGTAATTTTCCTGATCAAGGCCAATAGTTTCATAGTAAGTACATACCTTGCTTTTCTTTTTAAAATTCCTGCTATCTTCATACTGTTGTTTCTTGGTATAAGTTGCATTTGCCATCTCAGTAGGAATTGAGGAACTACCCATTATCTACCTTTGCTTTTCCATCTTTTGCATCATAGAGTAAGCCTTGTTGACTGTACGTAGTGGATCAAGCATCAAAATTGAGCGTTTGACGTTGTCATAAGTATCATTTAGTCCCATTAAGAACTGTATTAACCTATCATTTTCAATCATTTCAACTATATTTTTATTCATTTTGCAACATTCACAAATAGGAATCGGATTCAAATGTGACAAATCCTCCCACAGTTTCTTCATTTTTGTGAAGTATACACATACATTCATTTTGTCTTGTACCATTCCAGTTAAATCTTTCTTTAACTGATACGGTAATGGTCCATTTGATTTTCCAAATCTCTGTTCTAACTCAATCTAGAGTTCTCTCGCAGTCTTTGCATATAAAAAGGATTCAGAAAGATCTTTCGAAATAGAACTAAGCAACTAAGAAGACCATATTATCACACCTTTTCCATTTCTTGTGAAGCTCTGTATCTACTGCGGGTTTAAGACCGTTTCTAGTTATGAAATCCACTTTGTCATTTGTAGACAAACCGATCTTCACTACTCTAACCTAGGAAAGATAATTTATAGCTAGAACAGTCCAATGAAGGAAACCCAGTGTTTCCGGATATCTGACAACTGTATGCATGTGGAAAAATAATTAAAATTGAGCTAATTGTTTTGAATATAAAATGATTTTTCAGTCCTATCATTACGTTTTCAAAAATGACTTTTTTAGGTCTATTTGACCTAACCTGTCGGGTTTACCCAACTATCCTCTATATGTATGCCATCGAGCTATCTAATCTATCATCTTCTAATGTATGTTCTATTTCACATAACCTATTTGAGTCCTACTTGCCATATCTGTGCTAACCTTTATAGGTGTAAGGTAGTTGATGTAAGATAGATGTATAGCTGGGATTATTTATCTATTTAATTATTTTCTATTGCAACCCTTAGATTTTGTGTAAATTAGGGGATTGTATCCCCATCCCCTATTTTTATCGTATGTATCCACTTAGATAAGTTGTGGTGAAAGGTTGTAATGTGTGTTTATATACCTAAATTTAATAACCTGCTTTCAATGCATGTGCGTTCACATAAAAATAAAGAACAGAAATTGAGGCTTTATGCCATTTTATACTTAATTTTATTATTCACCAATTTAAAGTGAAAAGAAAGGGATTAATAAGTTCTCTTCTATACCCGAATCTCTGGTAAATGGTGTTGGACTCTCACTTTGATTTTGGGTAACACTGTAATTTAATTTTCGATGGAGCTTAAAATCGGATGGTAACTGGAATCATGGTTTTAAAGGATTCATGTTTAAGTCTCTTAAACTTGTTTTTCCAAAATTGGATTTCAATAAAGTAAAAAGCCCATGTGCGGTCACTCGCTTTAATATCCAATTCAAAATGGACTTATTCAAATAATCTTGAGCATTTCCTTCTTTTGGACTCGAAACTATCTTTAGAAGAAAAGAAGAAAAATTTAAGGTCGCCTACACTTCCAACCATATATTAGAAAACCAAGCCAAGAAGTTGTTGGGGACCGGCGGATGGCCCGAAAAACTAATCGGCGCAGCGAAAGCCTTTTAAATTTTTCGGTACCGATCCCAGGAGATTGCTTGGTCAATTCCGTAAAATTTAATTCCTAACCTATTAAATTGACTAGCTAGGGTTCTTGAAACTAGGTTTACCTCGAATGAGATCCACTGGATCTATTGTAATCCTACCACAGAGTAATGTGCGGATACTCTAGGCTCGTGAACTCGTACTAGCGGAGTCCTTTCCGATTGATGAACTGATGCAGAAAAGCAGACCGAAAGAGCAGAATTTTCTCCTCCCTCTGTCTCTATTTTTTCGAAAATTGCTAGTCTTGGTGGCTTAGGGTTTTAGCTCTTTAATTGAGTTTATATATCAACTGAGGAAACCCTAATCCTGCACTGCTTAAAAAACGCAGACTGGGCTTTCCTACAGTCCAAATTATTTTGTTCGGTCCAATTAAAATTCACCGAACAAAAATAATTATTCCGCAATCAGTAAAATTAAATCCATATATTATATTTTAATTATTCAATTTCACCGACACGGTAAATTGATCAATTAATTTAAACTATAAATTTATTT
>CAOJCR013349316.1:0-12068 GCA_948330485.1 Euphorbia neoarborescens | reverse complement strand
CTGATCGGGTTAGGTTGATTTATTTGGATAAAGAATGGTATGAGTTATGTCGATCGCACAATTTGGGCTGAGAGGGAACTTGTGCTAGTTTAAGGGTCGTGCAGATGACATGCCCCTTGGATCGGCTAATAGAGTGGAATGTTCTTCGGGGTCATGTAGACGACATGCCCCTAGGATGGAAGCGAAATGGAATAGTCTTTAAGGGTCAAGTGGATGACATGCCCCTCGACTTAAAGTGAAGTGAATGATCTTTAGGGGTGATATGACTGATATGCCTCCGTGTGAGCTAGAGCGGATAATTTCTAGAGCTATGTAAATGACATTCCCCAAGACGTATGAGAGGAGAAATGGTTTTGGAAGCCATGCAAATGGCAGGTTTCTAGGTTTAAAATAGGGAAAAGGTTTTAGGGGTCATGTAGGTGATATGCCCCTTCAGATGTGTGAGCATCACAAGTATTGATTTGAAACAGATGTATTTCAAAGCTTTTAATGCAAGCTTCAATGCTAGATTGTTAAATGGATGATTCTCATTCATTCATCAAGACATTCATGTAACATTTTGAGTACACAATGTTACATTGATGAGTTTAAACTGAATTTTGAATGAGGAAAATGGTGTCGATCACTTCACTTATCCTCCGTCGTCAGATGGCCTTTTTGGTTTTCCATCTGACACCTCTCATCTCACTTTATTATTGATTCTTGAAAGGGGTAAGAGACTCCTTGACTTTGATGGCTTTGTCTTCGAAACTTGGGTACGAATAACCATAAGCAGCTTCTTGTGAACATATTGTCGAGCTTTGAGATTTTGCCGAGGCATTTTATTGAAGTCATTTGAGTGACTTACAACAGCTCGACGGGATGTGGGATAATACTGAGGTTTTGATTTTGGGTTTCAGGATGACATGAACTTTATCGTGGAGAGCATTTCTGCCAAGGTAACAGATCGGTTGTGTATGTTCGATCTCTTGGATTCTTTTTGCCTTTTTTGATGGTCTTATATGTCAGGTGTAGAGTTGAAAGGCTCTTTCGATTTGGAATATTTAAGGAGTGTATAGGATCGAGGGTTTAAGCTTTGAGCTCAATGGTGTGGGTCCTTTGATGTGACCCAAAGGCCTCTGGACATGTATGGCTTGGGATACAGAATGCCCTCGAGTGTTGCCTCTTCTCAACATGTGGTTTGGAAGGTGTTTGGTTTCTTTGAGGACCAGGGCTTTTTGAAAGATTGCCCCAGAAGGGCTTTCATGAGCTTATTGTGCCATAATCTTTGACGCATCTGAGATAGTTGAGGGTTGGTCTTGGATTCGATGCTCTGTAGTTTTAGATGTTGGAGGAATCCCTTAACTTTTATTGTTATTTTCTTCTATTCTCTCTTTTTCTTAGAATTTAAGCCAAGCGATTGATACACCATTTTGACTCACTCAAAGTTTTGAGGTTATTCTTATGCAATGTTGCATTGTGAGCGTCAAAATATTAAATGAATGTTTAGATGAATGCAAAGACCCATCTGGGAACAATCCATGCAAGTAAACAGAAGATAAAACTTTTGCATTAATGGCCTTAAAAGTCATGTGGTTCAAAGCAAGCCTTAAAACGTATCACATGAGAAGGAAAGAAGAACATGTTTATTATTCACACCAACATCTTTCACCACACCATCCACGTTGAAATGTTTGGGTAAGCCAACCTTTTCAAGATAGAGCGTAGTCACTTTCAAAGTCACTTTACCTATGTCCTGGTGGATTCACATGTAACGCATTTAATATTATGTTCATACAGATGCATCATTCAAAGGAATAAATATTGACACACACGTGTGAAAGACAACTTACATAAATAGAAATAGTTCAATACACAATGTTCAAAATAAAATGTCACATTTCAAAAGACAAAATAAACCCCCACAGGCAGGGGGCCTTCAGTTGGCAGCATCCTAACCGAGTGTGATGTTGTGGGACGGGCTCATGCCGATGGAGGATTTTTACCCCTGTCGCTAACTGATGTCGAGGCGGATTCCAGGAGAGAAGCTTCTAATTTTCCTTCAGCTACCAACCTCCGAATAGCTTTGACCAACCCCGCACATTCATTGGTCTTGTGCGTGTTGGACACATGATAGTAGCAGAAATTCAGCCTACCCTTGAGGGGTGGTTCTTTATAAGGCCTTATTGACCCAAGCACCCTAGCGGCTTGGCACCTTGCAAATATCTGGTCAAGCGGTTCGACCCAAGGGCTAGCAAAATTTTCCTTAGGCACTAATGATTCTCTTGCTTGGTTGGTGATGACTGGACTTGTGGGAAAGGGTGGAGGTATCGATGTCATCATAGGTAGTCCTGAAGGAGTTGGGGACTTTCCATGGATGCTGCCAGGTCAGCTTGGGGTAACAGATGAACTTGCCCCGATGTTATGAGCAGGTTAGGAAACTTGAGCCTTCTTGTTGAGATTAGCCCTGGTTCGACATTTCAAGGATAATACCTCTAACCTTAGGGCAGCCCATTCCGCCCTTAGCTCAGCCATCTCTGCTGCATTGTGTGCTACAGCCAGTTCGATTGCAGATTTCACTGTCGCCCCCAGGACCTGATCAAACTCTGGGGATGATAAGTAATCAGTGAGTACGTCCACGATCCCATTTTTATTGCCTTATATGGATCCATCCTGATCTCTTCCCTACCGGTCCTAACTCTTTATGACTTCTTTGGTGAATTCCCCAACCATGACATTATGCAGACATATAAGAAACACAAGTATTTTAACTTGTGCATTCACAATGTGTGTGGGGATGTAAAGGTACATGCATGAAGGAGTGTATACACACGATCCAGGCACTATGTATGACATGTGTGACATAAAGAAAAGAGGAATAAGCCAGCCACCTAATTATTAAGTACAAACGTGTATTACAAGGGAGGTAGATCATCAGGTACGAACATACGCCGCAGAATGGACTGGATGCAAACATATCAGAACAACACATGTGGACATGTGTGGGAACAAACGCGTATGAACGTGCTAGGATGTCGTGTATGAATACGCATCTTAGAATGTGTGGGTATGTATGGACATAACCAAACTACACGTATGAACATATATTAGAACAAGCACGTATGAACGCGCTAGGACTAAGAGCGTATGAACATGTTGAGGAGTCATATACGAATATGGACCTTAAAGCAAATTAGCACGTATGACATACCAGAACAACACATACAAACTCATATTAATAGGTGTGAACATGTATTGAAACAAGCACGTATAGTCATAGAACGTACTCAATAGTTAGTGGTTAGTTGTTAGTACACACATGCATAAAATGATGATGTGTGTCTTAACGATTTTCCCCACCATAGGGGAAATCAAACGAAAGCTGAAGTTTAATTTGTGCAGACTCATGGATGCATGAGACAACACTGACACGACTGGGGACCATACCCGTGAAATAGGACAGGCCTGAGTGACGTGTGAAACACAATCATGAGGCACACAGTGGGAAAGCCAACTGGCACAGATTCATTCGATGCCCCTAGATGCTTAAGGGTAAAGAACTTGACCTATAAAGTCAATGAGACTGACCGATGTTACGGGACAACCCTATGACAATCTATAAATGTCATGGTATGGGAATGACATGGCATAGGAATATATGCATGGCATGGCACACAGTTGACATGGCACAGGCATGTATGCATGGCATAGCATATGCACAGGTGCGTATGTATGGTATGGCACATGGATGTATACATGGCATGACATATGGATGACAGGGCATACTGATGTATACGTGGTATGGCATATGGATGACATGGTATAGGCATGTATGCATAGCATGGCATGACCTATAGATGATATGGCACAGGTATGTATGCATGGTAATGCATATGGAAGGCATGGCATAGGTATGTATGCATGGCATGGCATATTGACGTATGCATGGCATCGCATACGGATGTCATGGCATAGGTATGTATGCATGGCAAGGCATATGGATGACATGGCATGGCATATTGATGTATGCATGGCATGGCATAGGTATGTATGCATGGCAAGGCATATGGATGACATGGCATAGGTATGTATGCATGGAAAGGCATATGGATGATATGGCATAGGTATGTATGCATGGCAAGGCATATGGATGACATGGCATAGGTATGTATGCATGGCAAGGCCGCTATAACCATGTGCTTAGACCAAAGAAGGCCGAGATTCTTACATTTAACACCCGAACCACACGTATTTCATATTGCTTTAACAAACCGAACCTTTTCGAACTTTTTCAAAATCGGGCCCAATCGGACCGAAACTGGCCCATCGGCCCGTTATCCCTTGAAAACCGAAAATCCACTCAACCCAAAACACAACTTCCAGCCATCCTTTTGGGGTTAGCCAATGATGGAATTCAAATAAAAAAGAGTGGGAAAAGATGATCTGGAGGTTGCACAAAAAAGGAAAAACAAGGTTGGAAAGGGGCTTTTTGACCTTACTAAATCAAGGCAATCTTTGGGACTTAAAAAAAAAAGAAAAAAAGAAAAAAAAAGTTTTTTTGGCTGCATAAGGGGAGGGACATCTACGGGTTTGAGAGGATTCAGCCCTAATTTCACAAATGGGCCCCTCACTTTTCAAACAACTCTTACCATTTTCAATCTCTCTCATCAACCTATCCTATTCCATCTTCTCCACCTTCTCTCATCTCTTCTTCACTTCCAACCAGCAAAAACCCCATCTTCAGCCCTTCATCTGAATTTCCAGCAGCACCTCTTCCTCTCTACAACACCATCTTCTCCATCCCTCCTTTCTACTTCCATCTCTTTCACCATACTTACTCTTCTCTCTTCACCTTTCACCTAAACATCTCTTTCACTACTTAAACCTCTACAAGCCTACTCTTTTACACTGTTAGAAGCAAGGTTCTTCCTCCATAAGATCTCTTTCTTCTTGGAGTGTCAGTTTCCATTTGGGGAAAATGTTATTTCGGGTGTTCGGGTCGCGGGTATCTCCGGCATCCATTCGTATTCTACACGTCCACACGTGGTTGAAGCACGCGTCAAGGGTAAAAACTCTGAGCTCCATCCATTTTTCATCTCTTTTATTCTCTGTTTGATGTTCTTGGTTGTGGTTTTTGGGTTTTGAAATCGAGTGACTCGTGTTCGAAGTCACAAAAAACCGATTTTGAGCTAAAAATAGAAATGATCACCTAACTCGTATGTAAATCCGTAAAAACTGGATCTTTGAATGCCCCTGGACTTATGATATGTACCTTGCCTGTAGTGGATTGATTTGGGGCTTGGACAAACCAAAAACAGCATAAAACGAATTTAAAACGAGCGAAAAAAGAGAATAAAATGGGATATGTATAATCTGTCCAGCAGCATGTCGCAATCACAACAGTAAATGTCACGATAGCAATTTGATTCTGGATAGTGGCCTTAGAAATCTTTTTCTACATGGAAAGAGATTTCTAACGGTATATTATACGCATAAATCGGACAAGAAACTAGGGAGATATTTCTTTTTTAAAATCGGTGCGCGCGAGAACCCCAGATTCTGAAAACTTTCTTCCTGGCTTGGATTTTGGCCTGTCGCGTCGTGACACTCATGTGGGGCAACACGATAGGCCATTTTCTAGCACTTTTTTATTTTCTCGGGCACCCGAACCTGAGTCAAGCCCCGAGTGGTTTTCTAACCCTTGTTTCAACCCATTTTTGACCCCGTTTTGGCTTAGATTCAACTTTAGTCTTGACGGACTTTGTTTTACTCGGTATTTTACACCCGAATACCATATTTTTATGCACATAAGGCTTAAATTTATCTTATTGCCATGTGAACATTTGCATGCTAGAAAACCGTACCGAGAAGTTGGGTTTAGGGCCGCTAGCATAGTCCAATAAAGGGGTCCAAACCCCGAATTTCCGACTCATTAAATAAATTGCATGCTACAAAAGATTAAAACATGAGCCAAATGTTTTCAAAACAATATCACCTCACCCTGGTAACACAAGAAACCGAAGGAGATTGGAGAACACCAATTTTCAAATACTTGAAGATAGGCGAGCTGCCCGAAGATGCTTTAGAAGCCAGCCGAATCGTGCGGAAAGCTGCCAGATATGCTCTCCAAGAAGATTAGCTAATAAGAAAATCCTTCACCCAACCCTGGTTAAAATGTATCTCTAAAGAAGAGGGTCAATATATCCTACAGGAGATGCATGAGGGAATCTGCGGGGCGCATCAAGGAGCCTCAACCCTTGTGCGAAGAGCCCGCCTAGCAGGATACTTCTGGGTAAGCATGGACCTAGATGCTGCCGAGTATGTGAAGAAGTGTGAATCCTGTCAAATGAATGCTCCCAGAACTCACAAAACAGTGGCACCTCAGGAGCCAATATATACTGTGTGGCCATTTCACACTTGGGGAATAGATCTGGTGGGCCATATGCCCGAAGCAAGTCGACAGAGGAAGTATATCATCGTGGCTGTAGATCATTTTACCAAATGGGTAGAGGCTGAAGCATCGAGCTCTATTACCCCGGAGAAAGTGATCTCCTTTGTTGAAGACCAGATTCGGCATTCCCTGGAAAATTATAACTAATAACAGCACACAATTCACATTTGAAAAGTTTAAACAATTCTGTAAAAACTTACAGATAGAACACAGATGTTCTTCCCTAGCACATCCTTAAAGAAATGGACAGACGGAGATCACGAACTGGACCATTGAAGATGGATTGCGCAAAAGACTGTCCAAACATCAGGGCTCTTAGCCAGACAATTTAAACTATGTACTGTGGACCTACTGGACAACTCCTAGGGCCGCTACAGGAGAAACCCCATTCGCCTTAACATACGGTGTTGAAGCTGTCATCCCTGCTGAAATAGGGTCCCCGAGTAAAAGGGTAATTCACTATTTAGCAGAGGAAAACGAACTCAATCTTTAGAAGTAAATTGGACTCATTAGAAGAGAGAAGGGATAAAGCATACATCCTGATGGCGGCATACAAAGCCCGAATTGCTAGATACCATGACAGGAGAGTGCGAGAAGTTCAGCTCAAACTAGGAGACCTAGTCTTGAAAGACTCAGCTGCCTCCCAAAGCAGGGAAGGAAAAGGCAAGATGGGGGCAAACTGGGAAGGCCCTTATGTAGTTATCAGCAGAGTAGGACCAGCTACCTACCGGTTGCAGTAGCTTTATGGAAAAGACATTTCTCGAACGTGGAATATTGTAAATCTCAAGAAATACAACCTGCCAGAGTGATAGGGGGTACAATTGCTGCACTCTTTTTCCCTAGCTAAAGGTTTTTCCCAACGGGTTTTCCTTAGCTAGGTTTTTAACGACACATGCAATCCCGAATCACAGATGTAACCGCCCTAGAAGAGGGATTAATGATTAATAAAGCTATTTTACAAATAACGGCAAGTGTTTAAATAAAAACTATTACGGACCTAGATTCCGAATCACCAGGAAAGGGCCAAGATGTCGAGTCTCTCTAAAAGTGACCAAGACGCGAAGTCCTAAAAGTTATTACGGACCTAGATTCTGAATCCCCAGGAAAGGGCCAAGATGTCGAATCTCTCTAAAAGAGGCTAAGACGTGGAGTCCTAAAAGTTATTACGGACCTAGATTCCGAATCCTTAGGAAAGGGCCAAGATGCCGAGTCTCTCTAATTAGAGGCCAAGACGCGGAGTCCTAAAAGTTATTACGCACCTAGATTCTAAATCCCCAGGAAAGGGCCAAGATGCCGAGTCTCTCTAAAAGAGGCCAAGACGCGGAGTCCTAAAAAATTATTACAGACTTATATTCCAAATCCCCATGAAAGGGCCAAGATGCCGAGTCTCTCTAAAAGAGGCCAAGACGTAGAGTCCTAAATTATTATGGACCTAAATACCGAGTCTTTGAGATGGAATGAAGATACAGAATCCTGATATGCTTTACTAGGACTAGACCCCGAATAAACTAATTGGTTTAAAGGCGATACTTGCTTCGAAGAAAGCCATAATACCAAGATTAAAAGTCCAAGCAAGGTGTGTTTCCGCAAAAATGGACAGATTCCAAACATTTCATAGAATGAATGATGATCGATTCAAAAATTGACAACTCTCATTCAATTGAAAGGAAATGGGTAATTGGCAAAATCAAATTGTCATAAAAGTACTAACAATAGTACAAAAATAATATTACAATCAATCAGTGGGATTATGCTCCCCCTCTCTCGGAACACTCTCCGGGTCTTGGTTCTTAGCTCCTGTCCCAGGGTCGGCGAGAAAGGCATTCACCTCGACAGAAGAAGGAAAAGTCACATCAAGAAGTCGTTGGTCCGGTAAAATCTCCGAATATGCCCTATGAATCTTGTCCGCCCAAGTTTTGGCGAATGCCATGAACCTGTCAGCTGCTTCTTCGGCCACATTCCGAGTCTGATCCCTCTCAAGAAGAACTTGAGCTTTCTCCTAGTCCAAGGACAGCTTCAACACCTCCACCTCCTGGGATAGGGCCTCCTTTTCCTTATTCGCCCCTTCTAGTTGGGCCCTCAGTTCGGCCAACTCCTTATCCTTGAGAGCAGCTTGCACCATTAAATGGGAATTTTCATCATGGAGAGCCTTCAAAGCAGCTTCTCGACCGGACTCCATAGAGTCAATTTTCTTCAGTAAGTTGGCCATGGCATTCATGCTCTGTAAAATTAACTCTCGGTCAGTTTTGATCAAACGGTATTAAAGATATGAGATGAATTACACTCACCAGTGAGGCCTGCCTAAAGGCAGAGGAAGCCAATTCCTAGGGAGTTTGCCCATCCATTCGGTCCAGGTCCCCAGGAAACTAGAAGTTGTCAACCAGGTCCGCCTAAACTTCAGGGTGAATCACTCAGACTTCTGGACCACACTGATCAGTCCAATACTTTAGAAAAGAAGGGCGAACGCTGGAGGAACTAGCAACCTGCATGACAAAAAGAATGAGCCTTGATTACAAGAAAGGCAAAGGTCTTGAATTATACCTCATGTACTCGTCTCCTCTTCCGAAGAGTAGGGGGAGCTCCTACAGGCATATCCTCTATCCTCCTTGGACTTGTCTGTGGACAGGCAGGGTTGGTAGAGCTCACAGTAAGAATCATAATTCTCTCATCTGGGTGAGTTAACCCCTTCTACTTTGTGGGAGCTGCACGGCGAAGGAGAAGGGCATCAAGATTGAAATCTATAGCAAAGCTGAAAAGAAACACAACAGGTTAGTACCTATATCAACAGCAAAACTGGATTCGGTATAGAGCAGTAGGCGAGTGGCTGGATCTCTCTCCACTAAAGGTGTCTCATGATAGAAGCAGTGAATAGCTTTGACATAACTCCAGAGATTTGGCTCTATGGCAGCTAAGTTTTTCAGCCGAATGTCAGTGGGTTTAAAGCGAGGTCGGCGCCATTTGCTCAGGTTTAAATCTGCCCACACAGTGGGAAAGGATTATTCTACAGGCACCTCTTTTAGGCGTATATAGAACCAGAAAGGCTTGAAATTCTTCAATGATGACACCCGTCCTTTGAAATTGTGCCATACTTCTGACTTCTTGAAATATGTGAAGTACTCGTATGAACGGCGAGTAGGGATCAATAGTATTCGTGCTAATTCTCCATCTAAAGAGATGCCTAGGTTTTTGCATAGCCACCATTCTCCCACAAGATCACCCTAGGCATTGGGATGAAATTGACCCGGACAGAGATTGAAAACAGTAAGGATCTGGGCCAGGTTCTCGGCCAGCAGGTAATAAAAACCCATGTCTATTTGGTGTAGAAAGATGGTAAAATACCCGACAGGCGGATCTATAGCTCGATCAGAGTGATTTGGGAGGAGAAATTCTAGGTCATTCATCCAGTTATACATCCTGCGATAGGCTCGAATATGTTGAGGATGGATCTCTGACGAAGTGTCTTTTAATCGGTTCCTATCACCATTTCAGGAACGACGAGGACCTGCTCTCTCAACAGGGATAGCTAAACGGACGTCTAAGCCTGAATTCGACTGGTCAGACATGTTGTCAGAAGAGATAGAGATGATGCTAGGATCTGGGGGTCCACTAACAGAGAAAGAAATGTTAGGAGAGGTATCTCCTGAGTGGGAAGAAGTGAGCCCTAAGGCTTCTATGAATGACTCAAAATGTCTTACGAGGAAGGATAAAGGGGTAGAGCGCATAATCTAGACGCACGTTATGAAAGATGGAGATGACCAGCAAATCAAGAATGCTTAAAGGAAATAACAGAAATCAAACTAAATATCGAGAAATAGATGGAGAAAATGGTACCTGCAAAGCTTGGGAAGAGAAGGATGGTGCTAGTGCTTGGAAGGCAGGAGCGGAGGTTGCAAAAATGGGAAAAGTGAAGAAGAGGTAGGTTTTTATAGCAGAACAGTACAGGTTAATGAAGCGACATATAAACCTAATGATGACAAGTACAACGTGGAAGCATGTTATAGGTAGTGGCGAGAATCAAGGAGCAGCGCAATAAATGCAACGCCTTCTCATTTTTGAAATTGGGTTTTTAACGGGTTGTTTAGAATTCGTAAGGCCTCAAAGAAGCCGAGTTAATCTTGAAAGGTCTACATATGCTAGGGGGGACTACTGATGACAATCAGTAGCATTCTCGTACAAATCAATATACAGGTAAACCGAATCAGATGAGAGTTCCCAGGAGAATACCGGATAACATTTATAAGGCTCGTATAAGCATATCACGTGAACCGAATCTATGTGGAATCAAGGCCCCGATGAGTAGGATTGGTTAATGAATCCCTTTATTAAGCCAAGTCATCATTATCTCTGCACTTTGCGGGAAGGATATAGTTGACAGCCTGTTAATTAGGGAGTTGTATCCTATTTAGGAAAGTACTCTTAATTTCGGAAATACATTCCTATTCAAGTTATGACTCTATAGTCAAATTCCAAGTCAGTTTCTACAAGCGAGAGAGCCTATATAAAGGACCCAAAGTCTCTGTCGAGAGGGTACATTTTTACCATACTGTTACTCTGTCAAATTGAATACTTAAAACACCATAACTGACTTAAGCATTGGAGGGTTCTTCACCGGAACCACCCCGGTGTCACTCGTTTGCTGTTCTTTTTTAGGTTCTCGACGGGAGTTCTGTTCTACCGACAGGGAAGTAGATTTATATAAGAACATCAGAAAGTAACTAATAAGTCAACAAAGATTATCAATATAACTATAGTGTCAAAGCATTAACAACATAAACACACTATTCTTCAATGAATGAAATGAAAGTTATTTACAAGTGGAGAAAATTCTAGACACTTAAAACAACTTTGGAAACTCAACCATTAGATACTGAATGGGCTTAAATTAGATACGATTAGTTCACAAAAGCTAAAAATGTTCATATTATCAATACAAGAAAAAGTTAGATCATAGTTCCATTCAACCATGATCATTTGAAGCTTCGTGTAAAAAAAGTACTCGCTGAGGTGAAAACTAAAAAGACACCTTAGAAAATCATAAAGTATGTGGGAGCGCCAGCAGCCTCGGTGCGAACACTCGGGTTTAAGAAGTTTTGGAATGATTCAATTATGAATATTATTCGTATTTGTATCTAATCTCTATTTGTGTAGGTAGAAAATCCAATATGAGCCGAAAAACTGAAGTCGGACTCAAATGGGGTACAATGGACTAGTAGAAACTATAAATTTTTCAGCAGCTCAAATTTTAAAATTGAACATATTTTTGAGCTTCTGGAAGTAGAGGGATTCTAGAATTAAATTTTCGTATCAATTGGAACTATAGAAAAACTTTGCAAAGAGTTGCATTTTAGTCCCCGAAAACCGTAAATTGCAAAATTGAGGGCTTAACAATATTTTTTTAGCAAAAATAACCTCATTTCTTATAGCATTACTATAGATTTTTGCTCTAGATGCCATTTTAGAGTAGAAACTACAAGCACCGATAACATTGCTGATGACGTGGCAATGATGTTGCACTTAAGGGCATAATGGTCATTTCACCCTATCCACTATATAAGCAGTAAATTACACAACCTAAGGACTTAGAACTCATTTTTACGAAAAATAAGGGAGTTAGAGAAAGAGGGAAACTGCTCAACTG